>CM016562.1:25570901-25825615 GCA_003412495.2 Echium plantagineum | reverse complement strand
TTTTTCCAGCGGGAGGCACGCAATGAGAGATACGATACTGTTTGTGCTCTTGTTGACTGTAAGCTAGGCAATGGACAGCCAGCAAGTCCCCATGTCATCAAGATGATAGGGCTGGTCGAAAGACTGGCCTCATTGGGGGCACCCGTCTCTAAGGAGATGTCTGTGGATATCATTCTTAGGTCGCTGCCTGATTCCTTCAGTGGTTTTGTGTTGAACTTTAACATGCACCAATATGACAAGACGTTGTCTGAACTGCATGGTATGATCAACAATGCTGAACAAAACATTAAGAAGGCAAAAGGCACTTCTTCCTCTGTTCTGACCATTCAGAACAAGAAACAGTTCAAGAGGAAGAAAGGTGCCAAAGGCAAGACTAAGGTTGCCCCCGTGCAAACAGCTCCTACTCAAAAGGCATCCAAGAAGGATGCCAAAAGGGAAGACAAGTGTCATTATTGCGGAATAATTGGCCATTGGAAGAGAAACTGCAAGAAGTACCTGGCAGACAAGAAGAGTGGTTTGACCACTACTACTCCGCCAACAGGTATTCATGTTATAACTGATTTACCTTCTGATTCTAATTCTTGGGTGTTAGACACTGGATGTGGTACTCATATTTGTCGAAATATGCAGCACCTGCAGAATAGAAGGAAGCTCACAAGGGATGAAGTGGACCTACGAGTAGGCAATGGTGCAAAAGTTGTAGCTCTTGCTGTAGGAACACTGTCTTTAAATTTACCATCTGGATATTGTATTGTTTTGAATATGTATTCTATGTTCCTACTTTATGTAGGAACATTATATCAATTTCCTTATTAAATTTGGATGGTTTTTCCGTTACTATTGATAAAAGTGGTTGTTTTATCTCTAAAAATGGAAATGTTTATTGTACTGCATCCCTGCAGAGTGGTCTCTATATCTTGGAAACAAGTGTAGAAACTTATAACATCAGTATGAAAAGGAACAAGCCCAATGACTTGAACCCGACATACTTATGGCATTGCAGACTCGGTCATATAAGTGACAAACGCATTAAGAGCTCCATGACAATGGAATTCTTACGTCATCTGGTTTTGAATCTTATGACAAATGCGAGTCATGTCTTTTAGGAAAGATGAACCAAGTCACCTTTCACTGGTACGAGTGAAAGGGCAAGTGATTTATTGGGAATCATACATACTGATATATGTGGCCCAATGAACACGCCCGCTAGAGGAGGTTTTCCATACTTCATTACCTTCACCGATGACTTCAGCAGATATGGTTACGTATATCTGTTGAAACATAAGAGTGAAGCCCTTGAAAAGTTCAAAGAATTTCAGAAAGAAGTAGAAAACCAACTCGGCAGGACAATCAAGATTCTTCGCTCCGACAGGGGAGGAGAATACTTGAGCCATGACTTCTTGCAACACCTAAGAGAATGTGGTATTGTATCACAACTCACACCTGCTGGTACACCACAACACAATGGTGTCTCCGAAAGGAGAAATCGAACCTTATTAGATATGGTTCGATCAATGATGAGCACATCAGAACTCCCAACTAGTTTTGGGGTTATGCATTGGAAACTGCCGCTTCCACACTAAACAAATGTCCAACCAAATCAGCACCTAAGACCCCACATGAGATGTGGTTTGGGACTCTTCCCAAACTAGGGTACTTGAGGATTTGGGGATCCGAGGCCTATGTTAAGAAAGTTAACAAAGATAAGCTTGGACCTAAATCCGACAAGTGTTACTTCATTGGTTATCCTAAGGAAACCAAGGGATATTACTTTATCTCAAACCCGAAAATAAGATTTTCGTGGCTCGTAATGGAACTTTCCTTGAGAAAGAATACATTACAAAGAGATATAAGAGTAATGAGACTCTTGAAATTGTTCAAGAGGGTGATGTAGCAGGTACTAGTACCTTAGCTGAATCACCTCAGGAGGTGGACCCTTCTTATGAAGAAGAGGTTCAACTCGATCCACGGGAACCGTAGACGAGCCTGCTGATACTCAAAACATCCCTCGGAGATCCGAAAGGTCCCGTCAGGAACCCGATAGATGGTATGGGGAATTTTTCCTGATTGAAAGCGGGGAACCCTCAACTTATGAGGAAGCCATGAAACAACCTGATGCTGATGAATGGCTCCTAGCCATGCAATCCGAGATGGAATCAATGTACCATAATAAAGTATGGACATTGATTGATTTGCCGAGGGGTGATAGACCCATCGAATGCAAATGGGTATTTAAACGAAAGCTTGATAAAGATGGAAATGTCCATGTTTATAAGGCTCGACTTGTGGCTAAAGGTTTCAAACAGATTCATGGTATCGACTATGATGAAACTTTTTCTCCAGTCGTTAAGTTTAAATCCATTCGGATTATCTTAGCCATTGCCGCATACTACGATTATGAAATTTGGCAAATGGATGTGAAGACAGCTTTCCTTAACGGGAAACTAGAAGAGGATGTGTACATGACACAACCTCCTGGATTCACAAGCTCGGAAGAGCCTAAGAAAGTATGCAAACTTCAAAGATCTATTTATGGTCTGAAGCAAGCATCTAGGAGTTGGAATCTTCGCTTCAATGAATCAATCAAAGAGTTTGGATTCATTCGATGTGAAGAAGATTCTTGTGTATACAAGAAGGTTAGTGGGAGCAACATTGCATTTGTCGTGCTATGTGTAGACGACATTCTTCTCATAGGAAACGACATACCCATGCTTGAATCAGTCAAGGCATGGTTGTGCAAATGTTTCTCTATGAAAGACCTAGGAGAGGCTCAGTACATTCTTGGAATTAAGATCCATAGGGAACGATCTAAGAGACTCATTGGACTGAGTCAAAACACTTATATTGATAAGGTATTACTTAGATTCCATATGGAAAATTCCAAGAAAGGTAATCTCCCTATGAGACATGGCATTTCTATTAGTCGTGCTGACAGTCCCACAGACAGCATCGAAATAGAGAAGATGAACAAGATCCCTTATGCCTCAGCCATAGGATCTATCATGTATGCCATGCTTTGTACACGACCTGACGTTTCTTACGCTTTGAGTGTAACAAGTCGTTATCAATCGTGTCCAGGACAAGAGCACTGGAAGGCCGTAAAGGCCGTTCTTAAGTATTTGAGAAATACTAAAGACATGTGTCTTGTCTATGGGGGAGATAAAGAGTTACAGGTTGTAGGCTACACCGATGCGAGCTTTCAAACCGACAAAGATGATTCTAGATCTCAGTCTGGTTATGTGTTTTGCATCAATGGTGGCGCAGTGTCTTGGTGCAGCAGCAAGCAAGGCACTGTGGCTGATTCTACGACAGAGGCAGAATATGTTGCAGCATCTGAAGCTGCAAAGGAAGCATGCTGGATCAAGAAGTTTGTGAGTGAGCTTGGTGTTGTACCTAGCATTGACGAGCCAGTAGTGTTATACTGTGATAACACTGGTGCAATTGCTCAAGCCAAGGAACCAAGATCACATCACCGCTCCAAGCATGTGCTCAGAAAGTATCACATCATTCGTGACATCACGGAACGAGGCGATGTGAGTGTATGCAAGATACATACAGACGATAACCTGGCCGACCCATTGACCAAACCTTTGCCTCAGAGCAAACATGACAAGCACGTATCTGGTGCAGGACTTAGATATATGCTTGAATGGCGTTAGGTTTAGTGGGAGCTGTATTGTCTGTATTTTGTCATAGTTTAGTCCTGATAAGATTATGTTGAATAATTGATTCAAATATATGTATGTTTATTTTCAGTTTTACTGTCTTTCATACATATATCTTTATTTTGATTCCATTGTTATCCATGGCTTCTAGAGAGGTCTTTGGGGTTGAGGATCCCAAATGAGAAACCCTCTACTAAGCCTAGAAGCAAGGGGATAACTTATCTCTGATCAAATGTTCACTGATTGGAATCGAACATTGTAATGATCAGCATGCACATGATTGTCTTGGTCACGTTTCTTAGACAAGAAAGGGAGTAAGTGTACTCTAGTCATGTACATGGGTATATATCTTGGAACTAGTCCAAGCTATGATACTGGATTCGACCGCCATGAGAGCTTAGAAGATGACATATCTGTGTCCTAAGTGTTTCTCATCGAACTTATGTTAAATGGTGATTCTTAGACCTGTATGGCAGGAATGCGTTAGCATGAGACTTGCGTGTCTTGACTATGTAAATCGTCTCCTGTAGAAGGGAGGCTATAAAGGCATATGTTGGGCATACTTGGAACATGTTGGTACATTGGTTGTACATCAGAGGGGATTCGCACAAATCGGTTATGTCGATTGATTCATAAAATCTCGGTAGATTAATGGTGATTAAGATGGCCATCTCCAGTAGCAGTACTGGGTATCACAATAATTCTATGTATCCGAGACAGTACAGGTGCAAGAGTATGGTGACACATATCTTACCATAGCTTGACTGTGAGAATCGCGATGCGAAAGAATCACTTCACAAGTAATCGTCCAAGGGCAAGTGGGAGTGTTGGAATTATGAGATGTTTGACACGTCATAATTAGTGCCCATTGAACAATTTGATTGTTCGAAGTGATTACTTATTTAAGGTTAAGTTCATACGTATATTATTTGTTTGACAATAATATACGAGCTGGGAATGAATTCGAAATACATTAGGGGTCTTGATGGTTTTACTAGGACCCGCTCATGATTTATATGATAGTAAAATACTTGTCGATATTTTATTAACATATGACTAATGTTATTTCGATCCTAGAAGGTCACACACAAACAATTTGCTTGATTTTCAATACGATTGAAACTTCCGGGTTAAAAGTGTAAACGTCAAAGAATAAAGGGGAGGAAATTCCAAAGTGGAATTTCCACCCCATTAACCGTCCAAAAATGATGCATAAGAATGCATTTGACTTTTTGAATTCAAATGCACTAATGCTAGTCTTGAATGGGAGCTTGAAAAAGGGGGAGGTTACATATGGATGTTAATGTGATTAACACCATATTAAGACCACATTTGATGACAATGTTGATCATCCTTTTTGTACACTTTATAAGACAAGGAAAAAAAACAGAAAAAGAAAAATACTCCCTCCTTCCTCTAGTTTTTGGCCGAAAATATACACACAAACCAAGAGAAGAAATCGTTTTTCTCTTGGTTCATTCTTGACATATACGCTTCAAGCTCTAGTTGCTTCAAGGGAGGAATCAATCACGCATTGGTGTGGACTAATTAGAGAGAGGAACGGACGTTGCTCTTCCGCTACGCACTCGATCACGCTCGAAGAGGTATACTCGAAACTCGTAGTTAAATGTGAATTTAGAACTTTGTATTCGATCGTTTATACGTTTTTGTATAATTTGATATGCAAAACATGTATAAAATTCCAACACTTGGTATACTTGTACACTTCGAGGGGTTGTTGGTACTCGTATTATTATTTCAAGCATGCTTTACTTGTATCGTATGTTTTACATATAAATTAAACTGAATGTCGTTTCATACTCGCATGTTTTTAGATGGCAACTGCTAAGAAATCAACTTCAAATTCACTCCGATCTACACTTGAGAAGTGTAAACTCAATGGCAATAACTTCAACGACTGGTCTCGTAACTTGAGAATCGTTCTCAAGCACGAGAGAGTCGAGTATGTTCTTAAGGAAGAACTTCCTCCACCACCCGGAGATAATGCCGATGAGCTAGAACGTAGTGCATATGATGTACACGTGGATGATGCATTGGATGACTAATGTCTTATGCTAGCCAACATGGAACCGAATCTTCAGATTCAGTTCGAAAATGTGGCAGCATATGACATGTACTGTAGACTGGAAGAGATGTTCCAGAAGCGGGCAAGAAATGAGCGGTACGAAGCTGTTTGTGCCCTCATGGATTGCAAACTATCCAATGGTCAACAGGCCAGTCCTCATGTTCTCAAGATGATTGGGATCATCGAGAGACTTGAGTCTTTGGGAACTCAGTTTTCCAAGGATTTGGCCGTTGACATAATCCTCCGTTCCCTTCCTGACAAGTTTGGTAACTTTGTCATGAACTTCAACATGCATGACTTCGATAAATCGTTATCGGAGTTGCATAACATGATCAGCACGGCTGATACTGCGTTGAAGTGTGGGAAGAGCTCTACCCCTACTCCCTCTGTTCTGATGATTCAGAACAAGAAGGCCTTTAAGAAAGGCAAGGGGAAATGGAAGGGAAAGGCCAAGACTGGATCTATCAAAACAGTCAAGGCCCAGACTTCCAAAACTCCGGCTAAAGGTCCTAAGGGGACTGACCAGTGTCATTATTGTAATACACCTGGTCACTAGAAGAGGAACTGCAAGAAGTACCTCGAAGACAAGAAGAGTGGGACTCTTCCGGCAGGTATATTCGTTATTGAAGCTTTTATCACCTCTAATAACTCTACTTGGGTACTTGACTCAGGATGTGGTTCTCATATTTGTCGAAAAATGCAGGTACTACAGGACAGTAGAGCTCTTCGGAAGGGAGAGGTGGACTTGCGGGTGGGCAATGGAGCAAAGGTTGCTGCAGTTGCCGTGGGCAAGATAGATTTAAAACTACCATCCGGGATGGTCTTAGTTTTAAATAATATATATTGTATTCCCGCTATTTCTAGAAATATTATTTCCATATCTGTTTTGAACAATGATGGTTTTACCATCCTTATGGAAAGAAATATGTGTTCTATTAATCGTGACGGTTTACTTTATGCAAAAGCTTCAAACCAAAATGGTCTTTTCATACTAGATGAGGATCATGAGGTATATAACGTAAATATTAAAAGGAACAAGCCTAACGACTTGAATCCTACCTACCTATGGCATTGCAGACTTGGTCATATAAATGAAAATCGCATCAAGAAACTCCACGAAAGTGGAATTATTAAGTCACTTGATTTTCAATCTTATGACCAATGCGAATCATGCCTTTTAGGCAAGATGACCTTAGCCGTTATGGCTATGTCTATCTAATGAAGCACAAGAGTGAAGCCTTTGAAAAGTTCAAAGAATTCCAAAATGAAGTAGAGAATCAACTCGGCAAGACTATTAAGACTCTTCGATCCGATCGAGGAGGCGAATATATGAGCCACGAGTTTGACGCTCATCTTAGAGATTGTGGAATTGTTTCACAACTCACACCGGCCGGAACACCACAACATAATGGTGTGTCCGAAAGGAGGAATCGCACTCTGTTAGACAGTTTGCGATCCATGATGAGTCGAACCGACCTACATGTCAGCTTCTGGGGTTACGCGTTGCAAACTGCCGCACTTACCTTAAATAATTGTCCAACCAAGTCAGCTGAGAAAGTACCATATGAGATGTGGTTTGGGAAACGTCCCAAGATTAGCTTTCTCAGGGTTTGGGGTTGCTTGGCCTACGTCAAGAAATTGAACGTAGACAAGCTAGGCTTAAAGGCTGACTTGTGCCATTTCATTGGTTATCCAAAGGAAACCAAAGGGTATTATTTCTACCTTAAGCCAGAAAATAAGATTTTCGTGGCTAGGACAGCGCATTTCCTTGAGAAAGAGTTCTTATCAGGAAATGTCAGAGATACGGTACAACTTGAAGAAGTTCAAGATGATGAGCCAAATGAGTTAATGAACTCATTCGACACGTTTAATGAGCAAGTTGAGTTATCGAACTCAAGAAACTCATTGAATAGGAGAGTTGGGTTATTGAACTCAAGGGTCTCATCAAATGAGCAAGTCGAGTTAACGAACTCGGCAGGCTCACTTCAGGAAGTAGATCCTCCATTCATGGTGGATCCTATCTTGGACCCTAGATCCACGGTAGATGAAACTCCTGAAGAAGTACCGAGCCTTAGGAAATCCAATAGGACTCGTCATGTTCCCGATAGATGGTATGGGGAATCCTTCTTGATAGAAGACGACGAGCCTTATACTTATGGAGCCGCAATGAAAGGGCCAGATAGCGAGTCATGGCTTGAAGCCATGAAATCCGAGATAGACTCTATGTACCAGAATGATGTCTGGACATTGGTTCACTTACCCGAAGGTGCTAGACCTATCGAGTGTAAGTGGGTCTTTAAGAAAAAGCTTGATAAAGATGGAAATGTCCATGTTTACAAGGCTAGACTAGTGGCGAAGGGTTTCAAACAAATTCATGGTATTGACTATGATGAAACCTACTCACCGGTAGTCATGTTCAAGTCTATTCGGATCCTCTTAGCCATTGCCGCATATTATGACTATGAGATATGACAAATGGATGTAAAGACCGCTTTCCTTAATGAAAACCTTGAGGAGGATGTGTACATGACACAACCTCCAGGCTTTACATGTCCGAAAGGACCTAAGAAGGTATGTAAGCTTCAGAGATCCATTTATGGACTCAAGCAAGCTTCTCGCAGTTGGAACCTCCGATTCGATGAAGCAATTAAAGAATTTGGCTTCATTCAGAATGATTAGGATGCTTGTGTATACAAGAAGGTAACTGGGAGCCACATTGCATTTATAGTCCTATATGTAGATGACATACTGATCATTGGAAACAACAAACCGCTCCTTGAGTCAGTCAAGAGATGGTTGTGTAAGTGTTTCTCAATGAAGGACTTAGGAGAGGCGCAGTATATCCTTGGAATCAAGATATATCGAGATCGAGCCAATAGGTTGATTGGCCTGAGACAGGACACTTATATTGATAAGGTTCTGAGACGATTCGATATGATCGATTCCAAAAAGGGAATACTGCCTATCACAACTGGTACTATTCTCGGCAAAAGTCAGTGCCCCACCACTGACGTCGAGAAGGAGAACATGAGTAGAGTCCTGTATGCTTCAGCCATAGGATCTATCATGTATGCCATGTTGTGCACTAGACCAGACGTATCGTACGCTCTGAGTCTGACCAGCCGATATCAAGCGAATCCAGGCAACAGCCATTGGACCGCTGTGAAATCTATCCTTAAGTACTTGAGAAGGACTAAGGATATGTTTCTGGTATATGGCGGAGATGAGGAGTTGATTGCAAAAGGTTTCACCGATGCCAGTTTCCAAACCGATCGAGACGATTTTCGTTCTCAGACTGGGTTTGTATTCTGCCTGAACGGTGGAGCCATCTGTTGGAAGAGTTCCAAGCAGGACACAGTTGCAGATTCTACTACAGAGGCCGAGTACATTGCAGCTTCTGAAGCAGCCAAGGAGGCATGTTGGCTTAAGAAGTTTATGACTGAGCTTGGGGTAGTTCCTAGCGCTGATGCTCCAATTGAGTTGTTATGTGATAACACTGGAGCCATAGCACAGGCTAAGGAACCTAGGGCTCATCATAAGTCCAAGCATGTCCTTAGGAAGTATCACCTCGTCCGAGAAATGTTCCAGAGAGGTGACATCAAGGTATCCAAAGTGGATACAGACGACAACGCAGCTGATCCCTTGACTAAACCGTTACCTCAGACTAAACATGAGTTCCATACTTCAGCTATTGGACTTAGGCTTAGGTCCGAGTGGTCTTAGTCTTAGTGGGAGCTTTATTTCAGTTTATTTGTTTTATATGTATGAAGTATACTTTTGTAAAACTCTTGTTGTTGAATAAAAGTATTACTTCTTGTTTATTGATTGACTATTCTTCTATAGCACTTGAATAAACAATTGTGTATTTAATCATAGTTGTATGATAAATATTTTAGTTCCCATGTAATCACGAGTTCTTGAAGAGGAGCCAATAAGTGTATTGGCTAAGGAACCCTTTCTTCAAGACAAGAACTATGGTGATTACATTGTCCCTAGTAGTGTGTCCCGACGTTTTGGGAACGGACACAACCAAACTAGTGTGTAATGATTCGTTTGACTTTGTTTCTTAAGACAAAAGGATGGTCCAAATCATTACATGGGTTCATTGTCAAGAGAGTCTTGACATGGTACTGGACAGTGACCGTTGTGAAATTATAGAAGAGATCTTGTGTCCTATGTTTCACACGAGCCATATGATAGAGGTTCTGAGACCTACATGCATATCATTCTCATGCTACGTGAGCATGAGGCTTTGACTACTTCCGGACCCATCCGTTACTGGTGGTAATGGGGTATGTTGGGTCTTATGTGAATGTAGTGGTGAGATGATCGGTGATGCATTGGTAGGGTCTTTGTCCACCCTGGCATACAGGGAAGGTTTTTCTTGGCCACTCGGAGAGTGAGTCTCACTAATGAATTCACCCGTTATGAACGGGAGTGAGACTATCTCGTGTTCCGAGAAATTATGTCATAGGAGTTGGCGACACGCTTTCTTGCTTTAGCCTATGACGAAAACCGAGGACAAAGGGAATCATGTGACAAGGATGCAAATGTACATCCAAGACATTGGTAATAGTCCAAGGGCAAGTGGAGTGTTGGAAATTGATGTGTCAATTTCCTCAATTAGTGCCCGTGAACTATATCATCTATATATACGGTTCAACAACCGATAGTTATCTGAACTATCAGTAGTCTCACCCGAGATAATGCCGGGGGTCATCGAATGGCAGACTAGGCTCTCACGATGATCTTCGGGATTCAAGTATACGGTCTTATACGTTGAATCCCGATGCTTTCGTTACTCGGGCTATGAGGTCACACACATAACAATTACCGAAGATACTTTCGAGTAGTGACCCGAAAGTGAATAAGGGATTTGATCCATATTGAGGAATTTCGGTTCGATCGAGATCGTGTCCCGACCGAACCGATGGTGCGCCCGGAATTAGTTCCGGACGCACTATTTAGGGTTTATGTATATATATATATGTGAGATATATATTTATATATTATCATTTATTGAAATGATTTAATTAATTAATGAATTAATTAAACAAGATATGATTTAATTAATTAATTAAGATTAATTAACTAATCTCATCATTATGAGGAGTTGACATCTTGGTGGCTACTTTATGCCTTGGGAAGGCTTTGTATCCCTTGGGAAGAACTCTTGTAAGAGCATCTTCCATGGACCAAGAGGCATTAATCATATGGATGGTTAATGTGTTTGTTTAGTGTGCAATATGTTTCATCATCCATTCTATATCATAAGATGATATTGAATGTGAAGATATCAATCTAAGTCTTGCACATCTCTTGCTAGAGAACACAAACAAACACACTTCATCTTCAACCTCAACCCTCTAGCAAAACTCTAAGTGTAGAGTGTAGAACTAGTTCTACATTTTTGCTATAGTAGTAAAGACTACATACTCCTCAATAACACACACTAGTCCAAGTGTGTCTTATTGCTATCTAAGGTATTGGTGTGGACTATTTCATAGTAGTTTCATATCACCTTGGTGATAGACATTTCTCCAAGAGAAAGCAAAGGAGCAAGGTGTGGGGATAAGCGCTTAAAGATTGACATAGCTTCCGCTCATGCTTCAAAGGTATAACTTTGTAGCACTACTCTTTTATATGTTATTTGTAGCATATTCACACTACCTTTAAACATATACTTCTATGAGCTAGTTTCATTGTGTAAGTTCTAACGATCAATGAATTAGGGTTGTATGACATATGAACTATTGTATTTCATTGTGTCTTGCAACCCCATGATAATCTACAGGTTTTACTAGGGCCCGCTCATGATTTATATGTTAGTAAAATACTTGGTTGATATTTTATTAACATATGGCTAATATTATTTCGATCCTAGAAGGTCACACACAAACAATGCACTTGATTTGCAATATGATTGAAACTTCCGGGTTAAAAGTGTAAATGTCAAAGAAGAAAAGGTCAAATGACCTTTGGTTTTTGAATTAAAACACACACTTAATATTGTATTGAGTGGTGCTTAAATGGTCAAATGACACACTTAATATTGTATTAAGTGGTGTTTATATGAGAGAAGGAAAAATCAAATGACACACTTAATATTGTATTAAGTGGTGCTTAATGGTGAAGACGTTACATTGTGTTTTTAATATGATTAAGACCACCATTATCATCTCGTTTATGTTGTCATGATGATTTACATGGAGGTTACGTTTTGGTTTTAATATGATTAAGACCAACATTATTATCTCATTTATATTGTCATGATGGTTTACATTTTGGTTTTAATATGATTAAGACCACCATTAATACCTCATTTATTCATGACTTTTTCATGACACTATAAATTGGTTCTATTGTATGACAATTGAATCATAAGTTTTCCATAGAAAATCAATTGTGAGACAATTGAAAAGAAGAAGAAAAATTTCCTCCCTTTTTCTCTCTATTTTTGGCCGAAATAATTAGCACACCAGGGAAGAAAATTGTTTTCTCTTGGTTAAATCTTTGTCAAAAACACTCAAGCTCTAGTTGCTTCAAGGAAGGAATCAAGCTTGCGTTGGTGTGGACTAACTAGAGAGAGGGACAATGTTGCTCTTCCGCTGCGCACTCAATCACGCTTCAAGAGGTACTCACTAAATTCATAGTTTAAATGTGTTTTTCGCAACTTTGTATTCGCTCGTTTCTATGTGTTTTACATAATTGATATGTAAAATGCATAGCAAACACCTACAGTTTTTACTCATACTCAGTGTTTTGTTCAAGACCGAAATACGAGGACGGTGATTGGAGTAGGTGAACGGAGGGGTAGACTCTATTACTATTGTCATTCTGTGATGGAGCCTTCGGTGTCCCTGTTACCAGTTCAGACTCATAAATTGGAGCTTTGGCACAGTCGATTAGGCCATCCATCGGTGACAGTGTTGAAAGTTTTACCTTTTATTAGTAGTAATGACTCTGTTTTGAATAAATATTGTGACACTTGTCATCGTGCCAAACAGAGTCTTGCGGTTTTTCCCGATAATTTTAAAAAATGCAACTCGATGTTTTGAGCTTATACATTGTGACCTTTGGGGACCCTATAGTACTCCTTCCTCCTCGGGGGCGAAATATTTTTTAACTTTGGTGGACGACTACTCTCGCGCTGTTTGGGTTGTATTACTTACGGATAAAACTGAAGTCCGTAGTATTTTTATTAAATTTCTTGCTTTGGTCCGTCGCCAGTTTGATTTGGATGTTTGTCGGATTCGCAGTGATAATGGAACTGAATTTCTAAGCCTTAAATCTTATTTTGCGGATCAGGGTATATTATTTCAGACATCTTGTGTTGGTACTCCCCAACAAAATGGTCGAGTTGAGCGAAAGCATAGGCATATCTTGAATGTTGCCTGAGCATTGATGTTTCAGGGGCGTCTTTCTGTTGAATTCTGGGGTGAGTGTGTTCTTGGTGCATGTTATTTGATAAATCGTACCCCTTCTCGTATACTTAACTTTCGAACACCTTATGAACTACTTTATGGCTCACCTCCCTCATATGATCATTTGCGCATTTTTGGGTGTCTCTGCTATGCTTTTGATTTACATTCTCGAAAGGATAAGTTTGCTAGTCGTAGTCGACGATGTATTTTTGTTGGCTACCCCTTTGATAAGAAGGGATGGAAATTACTTGACTTGGAGACACATGGTTACTTTGTTTCTCGAGACGTGACAGGGCAGTATGGATAGGGATGTTGGGCATCGTCTAGTCCTTTGGTGTCGGTTTGAGGCACTTCTGTCACAGTTATGGGATGGAGATGCTGGGCGTCGTCTATTCGCATCTGAGTTGCTGGGCAACATCTGAATTCACTGTCTGAGCACATCTGGTACTAGTAGTACATCTGGTGCATTGGGAAGAGTTTATGTAGCTGTTATCTGAAGAGGATTCAAGTCAAGGTGGAGATTGTTGGAATATGCCTTGAATCTGCGTTTCATCGAGATTTGGTCGGAACTTTCCAAATCCTGATCGGATTTGAAGACGCGAGGGTTTTGGCAGTTCCTGATGGGCTTTGGGCCTTCTCTACTAGTCTACTTAGGTTTTCCTGATTACCTATAAATAGGGGACTTGCTCCTTAGACTTGGATGAGCCGAAAAGAAGACTCAGAGAATATATTTCCTGTTTTCTATTCTCCGAGGTCTAGGTTCCAGAGAGAGACAAGATGTAGCTAATTACATAGGTTAAGAGTTCTGGAATAGAGAGTCTTATAATCCTATTCTAGGAATAGTGAAGACTAACGGTTCTATTCATCTGAGATCTGATTGATCAACTCTATAACCTGATCTTCCCATTATAGTGAATTGTTTGTGGTTTGGAGCCCGTGGAGTAGTCCTAACACGTTGTTAGGGAGACCACGTTAAATTCTAGTGTTCTTTACTTTCATGCACTTTGCGTGATTCTTTGTCTAAGATTCGCATCTGATTTGTTAATTCGCTTCCGCTGTCATAACAAATTGGTATCAGAGCTAAGGTTGGTGATTCGGATTTATGAAGAAATTGGTATCAGAACCTTGGGCTAGATCTGCGAAGAAGATGTATGGTGGAGGCTTGACTGTCTACAAGGGTTCGAATGTGATTCTGAGAGGTGTAGTTCGTGGAACCTTGTATGTCTTTCAGGGTAGGACGATCTTTGGGTCACACTGCTGTGGTGTTGGGAAACAGGTGGAGCAAAGGGACTCTAAAGTTAGTAGTGGTTCGGAGAATGGTAGTTCTCGTTCACTTTCAGGTGGCATAAACTCCAGTGGCTTTAAGTTTCATGGTAGCATCGACAGCAGTGGGGAGGTTCAACGGTGTTTGAATATTACTCGCTACCAAGAGTAATCGCGGAAAGATAGCCCGGTGACAGGGCAGTATGGATAGGGATGCTGGGCATCGTCTAGTCCTTTGGTGTCGGTTTGAGGCACTTCTGTCACAGTTATGGGATGGAGATGTTGGGCGTCGTCTATTCGCATCTGAGTTGCTGGGCAACATCTGAATTCACTGTCTGAGCACATCTGGTACTAGTAGTACATCTGGTGCATTGGGAAGAGTTTTTGTAGCTGTTATCTGAAGAGGATTCAAGTCAAGGTGGAGATTGTTGGAATGTGCCTTGAATCTGCGTTTCATCGAGATTTGGTCGGAACTTTCCAAATCCTGATCGGATCTGAAGACGCGAGGGTTTTGGCAGTTCCTGATGGGCTTTGGGCCTTCTCTACTAGTCTACTTAGGTTTTCCTGATTACCTATAAATAGGGGACTTGCTCCTTAGACTTGGATGAGCCGAAAAGAAGACTCAGAGAATAGATTTCCTGTTTTCTATTCTCCGAGGTCTAGGTTCCAGAGAGAGACAAGTTGTAGCTAATTACATAGGTTAAGAGTTCTGGAATAGAGAGTCTTATAATCCTATTCTAGGAATAGTGTAGACTAGCGGTTCTATTCATCTGAGATCTGATTGATCAACTCTGTAACCTGATCTTCCCATTATAGTGAATTGTTTGTGGCTTGGAGCCCGTGGAGTAGTCCTAACACGTTGTTAGGGAGACCACGTTAAATTCTAGTGTTCTTTACTTTCATGCACTTTACGTGATTCTTTGTCTAAGATTCGCATCTGATTTGTTAATTCGCTTCCGCTGTCATAAAAGAACTTATATGGCATTTTGTTTGACATGTTTAATGCAATGTCATTTTGGATTACATGTTTAATGCAATATCATTTTTGTGGGATGTCATTTTTGAGTATGATGTCTAATGCAATATATTTGGTAAATGGTAGCATTATTTTGTAATGCCTATTAATAATGAGTACATGTTTGTTAGAATGACATTTTTTAAATGAAATATAATGCAATATATTTGTTAAATGGTGGCATTTTTCTTTGTCTGTTTACGATGTGAAATGAATATAACTTGCATGGCATTTTGGTTGGCATAATTAATGCAACATCAGTGTTGTGCCATTTGTTCTTACGTTTTTTCCATATGTTTCAATTATTTTTCAATATGTTCCTTTTTATTTTTTCAGTTTGTTGTTACATTTTCCATTTTCGATTTCTACATTACTATTTTTATCTCTCTTCCATTTGTTAATTGATCTTTTGCCCCTCCCTATCTTTATCTCTTCCATCTATTATTCATCTTTTGCCCTTTCTTACGTTATTTAAATATGATTTTTGCATCATTTTGTTAATGAAGCTGATATGATTTGGATAAGACAATTGCTTACTATGATCACCCCATTTCAAGATTTTTCAATTTTCAATTGCTGATTAGGATAAGGCTCTCGATTCTTCTTAAGCAAGTTGGTTTCTTAAATAATTAGAATGGCAAATTGGTTGCTTACGTAATTACCATCTTGCCATGTACTTGACTGAATTTATGTCAACTTGATTGATATCAATACTACTTTCTCAGACTGTATGTCCTTTGTAATCTTCATTTCACTATATGGGAGGCCACTTTCATAAATTCAACGATCTATAATCTAATAGTGTACATCCATCCTAATAATATTTTTTAAGTCAAGCCCAACGAGGGGTTTACGTGTAAATTAAGAAAAATAATACAGAGTCTGGCGAATGTCAACCCAGTAAAGTAGATACATGCATACATCAAAAATAATAATGGAGCTTTATATAACGAAATATCGAGAAGTCTAGCGAGCAGGGTAAGGCTTGGGACTTGGAGCTCGAGAATTCCTAGATACCTATTGTTTTAAACATCTGGTCTAACACTCGTAGTGGATAAAGAACCTTCATATATGAATATTATAAATATTTTTTATATGTAAATCTCAACTGTAGTATCGGAGCCTACTACGAATTGTAAAAACATAATTTGTAGCACTTGTTCTTTGAGTGTGCTTTCTCTACTGTGGTCTGGAGGAAGATGCTTCTCTATCTTCATGAGTATCATACTCCAAGAAAATGGGAAGATGAGAGGAAATGACTGATTGAGAAAGGTGTTGGTAAGTCATTCAAGAGTAGACTTCGCAAATTGTGTGCGTCCACAGTGGTGTATCACATATGGATGGAGAGAAATGGTAGTGTTTTCAAAGAGACTCCACCCAGCATTGATCGTGTTATGGCTAAGTGTTTTCAGGCGATTCGGAGCAGTGTCAATGGCTGGAGCAATATTAAGCGTAATAGGACCAATTGGAATATTTGTTTAGAGTGGTCATTTTGAAGAGATTGCTACTCGATTGATACAATGTGGATCAGAATACACTCAATTGATTTAGAAACAACCAAATAATATACTCAATAGATGCAAATATAGTGCACTAATCTGCTGCACATTTTATTGAAGTTTAAGGCTTATATATAGCCTCCAAAATACAAATGAAATGCAAATAAAACTCCTACTAAATAAATTCTAGTAAATACTAATTCAAAATGTCCATGATGACACTTAATTTTGTCTTGACTTTGACTCAGTCAGCTTCAACGGCTCTTATTCAACATAAATACTAAATACCAATTCAAAGTGTCCATGATGACACTTAATTCTGTTTTGACTTTGACTCAGTCAGCTTCAATCCTTCCCCTAAGCTGAATGCCCTGCATCATGTAAGCTTACCAAGGCATTCAGCTTACCTGCTCCACGTCATACATTCCTAATGCATATCTGAATCTCAGAAAGGTTTCTTTCTTAATTGGCTTTGTCATGATATCAGCAAGCTGGCTTGTAGTTCCACAATGTGTTAATGAAATGACTCCCTTCTTTGTATAATCTCTGAGAAAGTGAAATCTTACATCTATGTGTTTACTCCTCCCGTGCATTACTGGATTCTTAGAGAGCTTGATTGTAGAGCTGTTATCACAGTATATCACAGAGCACCTTTCCTGTTCACTTCCCAACTGAGATAGTATCCTCTTCATCCATATGGTTTGACATACACAACTGGCTGCTGCAATGAACTCAGCTTCTGTGCTAGATAGAGTGATAATTGGCTGTTTTCTGGAGCACCAAGCCACAGCTCCAACACTCAGCAAGAACACATATCCACTGGTGCTCTTTCTGTCATTCAAATCACCTGCATAATCACTATCAGTGTATGCCTGCAACATTCTTCCTCCTTTCTTCCTTTGATAATAGATTCCCAGTCCTGTTGTTCCCTTCAAGTACCTCAAGATTCTTTTTCCTAGTTGCATATGTAACTCAGTTGGTTTAGCAGCATACCTGCTTAGTAATCCTACTGCATAGGCCAGGTCAGGCCATGTGGCTGTCAAATACATCAGACTCCCTACTAGTTGCTTATAGTAGGTTTCATCAATCAGTTCACCATGCTCATCCTTGTCAATTCTTGTGCCTGGAATTATGGGAATGACAACAGGATTACAGTTACTCATTCCAAACCTGTCTAGTACCTCCTCTGCATATCTCCTTTGACAGATAAAGATGCCCCTTTCATTCTGAATTGTCTCTATTCCCAGGAAATAGCTCATAAGTCCTAAGTCAGTCATATCAAAGTGTTTCATCATTGTCTCCTTGAACTGATCCAGTAGTCTTTGATCATCACCGGTATATATCAGGTCATCAACATAGAGACTGATCATGATCACTCCACCATTTGCATTTCTCTTTGTGAACAAAGTTTGTTCACTATCACACCTTTTGTATCCTTGCTGCACAAAGTGAAACTCTATTTTGCTGTACCAAGCTCTTGGAGCTTGTCTCAAACCATACAATGCTTTGTGTGTTTTAACACCCAATGTTCTCTGTCTTTCTGCACAAAACCAGGTGGTTGATTTATGTACACTTCTTCTTGTAATTCACCTTGTAAGAAGGCTGACTTCACATCGAGTTGAAACACCTTCCATCCTTTGTGTGCTGCTAGACTCAGGATCATTCTCACATGTATCAAGCCTTGCTACTGGCGCAAAAACTTCATTAAAATCAATTCCTTCCTTTTGTGAGTACCCTTTTGCTACCAGTCTTGCTTTGTGCTTGACAAGCTGCCCCTTCTCATCCTTCTTGGTCTTAAATATCCACTTCACTCCCACTGGCTTACACTCTTTTGATGGTTCAACTAGAGTCTAGGTAGCATTTTTTTCTATTGATTCAATTTCATGCTGCATTGCCATCTTCCATTTCTCTTCTTGTACTGCATCTTCATATGTCATTGGGTCACTGAATTCCGCATCAAACACCATGTTCACTAATTCCTCGTCACTTAATCCTTTCCCTGATTCATAGTCTTCCAACCATGTGGGAGTTCTGTGTGTTCTTCTGCTCTGCCTTGGGATTAGTTGTTCTGCTGGGGATGGATCACCTTCTTCATCTGTGCTGGCTGTATTATGATCTTCTTTACCATCTGCACCAACATTTGTCTGTCCAGCATCATTATTGCATCTTGGAAGTTAATCATTTGTCGTTCTGGCCCCTGAGTTTATCTCACCTTCCAGGCTTTCTACATCAGAGTTTCCCATATCCTGCCATATTAGTTCTTCTGCAATGTCATGATTGTGGCTATCTTCAGACCAGTTTCATTCCTTGTCCTCCTCAAAAATCATGTCCTTACTCACAATTATCTTTCCCAGTTCTGCATCATACAACCTATACCCCTTGGTTCCTTCATTTATTCCAAGAAATATGCATTTCACACTTCTTTTATCCAGTTTGCTTCTGTTAACCTTTGGCACATAAGCATGTGCAATGCATCCCCACACCCTGAAATGCTTTACTGATGGCTTGATTCCAGTCCAAGCTTGTTGTGGTGTCATGTGCTTTACAGATAGGGTGGGGCATCTGTTCAGCACATGGAATGTCCACTTAACTGCTTCAGTCCAAAAATTCTTTGGCATTTTCTTGGCATTTAGAACTGATCTGACCATATTCATGACAGTTCTGTTCTTCCTCTCTGCTATGCCATTTTGTTGAGGAGTGTAGGCTGTTGTCAATTGTCTCTTGATACCTTGTGACCTACAATAGTCATCAAAGGCACTTGAGGTGTACTCACCACCTCTGTCCGTTCTGAGGCAGCTAATGTACTCACTTGTTTCCTTTTCAACCATTGCCTTAAATTGCTTAAAGCATTCAAGTGCATCAGACTTATTTGATATAAGGTACACCCAAGCTTTTCTACTGAAATCATCAATAAAACTTAAGAAGTATCTTTTTCCACTTGCAGATGTTGGTGATATTGGTCCACAAATATCAGAGTGTACCAGTTCCAATCTTCTGCTAGCTCTCCAGGTTGAATGCTTTGGAATGGCAGCTCTTGTTTGTCTTCCCGTGAGACAGTTTTCACATGTTAATTGTTTTGCTTTAAAATTAGGCAAATCAGTCACCATGTTCTTGCTCTGTAGTGTATTCAGCCCTTTATAGCTCAAATGTCCATATCTTTGATGCCACAAGCTAGAAAGTTCATCATCTTTTATGTGAAGACATTCACCAGTTGGTTCATCATTTCTTCTCTTGTTGTCAGGTATGACATTGAACATCCTGTTAGAGCTCATGGTACATTGTATCATTTGTCCTCTTTTTGGATGATAGATGAGACATTTTCCCTCCTTAAACGCAACAGTTAAGCCCTTTTCCTGCAACTGCCCCACACTTAACAAATTATTCTTAAGTTCTGGGACATAGTAGACCTCCCCTATTGCATAACTCACACCATTCAATAATAGTTTGATTACTCCTTTTCCTTCTACTCCAATCTTGCTGTTATTTCCCAGTCTCACAGTATGTACAAACTCCTTGTTCAATGATGTGAATAGTGACTCATTATTACACATATGATTTGAACATCCAGAGTCCAGTATCCATACTTTCTCATTGTCACTTCTGTTTATCCCATCTTTTGTTACAACCATCAACAAGTAATCATCTTCTTCTTCTACAACAGTATAATTTGCTTCCTTATTCCATCTAGAACACTCATATTGAAAGTGTCCCAGCTCATGGCACTTGAAGCACTCAACATCAGACTTATTTGTGTAACTTCTCCCTACATTTGTTCTACCACCACCTCTACTTCTACCTCTATAACCAGTGTTACTCCTGAAACTGATGTTTCCTCTTCCTCTCATGTTTAAATTAGCAAACCTACCCTCAACCTTAAGTACTTGATCATCTTGATCTCTAATGAACCTCTGAAATTTCTGTTCATGCATATTCAGTGTGCTTTCAAGATCATCCACACTCATAGTTTCAGTATCCTTAGATTCTTCAATAGATACTACAACATAAGTATACTTTTCTGTCAAGGTTCTTAACACTTTCTGCACTATCTTAGTGTCATTTACTGCTTCTCCATTGTTTCTCAAATTATTAGCTACTTGGCAAACTCTAGCAATGTAATTGCCAACACTCTCAGAGTTGCTCATTTCTAACATTTCAAATTCTCTTCTTAGCATGTTGCACATTGATTTCTTAACCTTATCATTTCCCCCATACTTCTTCTTAAGTGATTCCCAAATGATATTAGATGAACTTCTATCAGTTAACTGTTCAAATATGTCTCTTTTTAAAGCTTGAAAGAAGTAGTGTTTTACCTTGTGGTCTTGAGTTTTAGCTTCTGTTAGGAGAGCCAGTTGATTCTCATCCAATTGATTCTCAGCCACTGGTTCTCCCACCCCTCTTTCAACTATTCTCCACAGACCTTTGGCTCTGATCAGATTCTCCATGATCTCACTCCAGTGTTCAAAGTATCTACCATCAAACTTTGGAATCTGCCCTGTCTCCTTTTCTTCATCCATGTTGGTTGATTATTTTTAACCCTTTGATCGTGTCGAGCTCTGATACCAATTGAAGAGATTGCTACTCGATTGATACAATGTGGATCAGAATACACTCAATGAAATTAGAACAACCAAATAATATACTCAATAGATGCAAATATAGTACACTAATCTGCTGCACATTTTATTGAAGTTTAAGACCTATATATAGCCTCCAAAATACAAATGAAATGCAAATAAAACTCCTACTAAATAAATTGTAGTAAGTACTAATTCAAAATGTCCATGATGACACTTAATTTTGTCTTGACTTTGACTCAGTCAGCTTCAACGGCTCTTATTCAACATAAATACTAAATACCAATTCAAAGTGTCCATGATGACACTTAATTCTGTTTTGACTTTGACTCAGTCAGCTTCACGTTTAGCATGTCTATTCTTAGTTAGTCTTCCCTTATTTCATGTACTGGTTTCTCTGTTATTAATAAAGCGTTTTTGTTAAAAAAAATATAAAAAAAGAAGAAAAAAAAAGAAATTGTTTTGTTTGTATGAAATCTGTTTGTATGATTAATTATTTTAAAATAGATTTTAATTTCAATTAATAGTAGTATCCTAATTAAATGATTAATTATGATTAGTTATTTAGAATTTTCGAAAATATGAGCTACAAAAAATTATAAAATCTATCTTCTCAATTTTGTGAATCTTTTGGGAAGTCTTGGAATTAGTTTTTTCGTCATAATGTATACAAATCGAGTAGAAAAGTCTGTAAAAAGAGAAAAAGAAATATATATAATAGTATGTTTTTTTAGGCCTTATGGTCTCTCGGCTAAAACAAACACACAAAATCAAGAATGACTTTTGGCTTTTTTTTTATGATGTTATCACTGGCGGATTTAGGAGTTTTAAAGTGCATGTTCGAAATCGACTTAATTTTTGAAATGTCTGTTCAAAACACTTTAATATATTCAAATAAAAATTTAAATGCTAAATTTTACAGTAATTTTTCTTTAAATATATATAATTTTTCTTTAAAAAAAAAAAATATCCGTTCGAATGAACATGCCTGAACCAATGTGGCTCCACCATTGGATGTCATAATATGACTCATTTGTAATGTCATCGGGTCAAGTGAAAGGTCAATAGGTGCACGGGTTTGGTCCGACCCGGCTTGACTCAGCCCGATTATTTGACCCGACCCTTCGGTCGGTAGTCCATACCCATCCTAGTCCGACCTAATCGGACCGGGTCGAACTTGGCCCTTGGTTTGACTTTGGGATTGGGCTTCGGTTTTAGGAATTTAGATAAGAAATAATGGAGGAGGGGACATTCTTCCAACTTTCTCATTGAAATTGCTTGGGGGCAAAGGTACGAAGACGTGTAAGCCATCATGAAATAATAGTTGACCTTTGGGTGTTGCATTTAGCTTGTACAACATACACTACTACTCTATCTATATTAGCATGCATGAAAACACATACTGCTAACGGCGCCGATCCTTCTTATTGAGACAATTAGCAAAAATTTTGTGTTAAGCACGTCGTTTATATCCTTGGAAAAAGTATGGTATGTAACCAATATTTATATGATTATCAAAAAAGGGTAACGTACATAGACAATTTTTATATAATTATTATATATGTCTTCGTACATGGGAATGGGAGTCTAAACTCCAAATAAACAGCTTCGTCTTCTCTGACTGCTGCTGCAATGAACACTTGCTTCCTGGATGTGCCTCAAATCCACGTAATGCTTGAACTTCGCTTCCTGGATGTGAGTCCAATCTCCGAAGCTGTCTTGAAACGCCCAGAAATCCCACATAGTGGGTGCTGGTAATCGCCAAAACGTCTGGAATCCCACAGAGTGGGTGTTGTAATGTTGTCTTCCCGAAAACGCTGCAAAGGCAGCTACGAAAACAGAAGAAGTATATTTAAATATACTCCAATGCGAGTTAATCGAATAGCCTAGTGGACAAGGCTCTTGCTAGTGACCAGAAGGTCCTGGGTTCGAAACTCATCTCATCGCTAATTTACAAAAAAAAAAAATATACTCCAATGCGAGAATCGAACCCAAGACCTCTTGAAAAGAGACTCGATAATTGTCGTGGAATTAACTCCTCCATAAATCAATGTTTCAAATTTGTTCTCTTCATTCAATCATCACTTCAAATATAAAAATAAAATATACAAATAAAAGTATGGCAAATGAGCGTGATAATCACCTATATGTTTATAAAGTGTCTCCAGTCCATCACATATATTTCAAATCATTTTTATCGATCACCTATTTTTCAAATATATATCGTATCACACATTAAATTTATTATTAAGTGCTTATTAGATGTAGGTTATTTCAAAACTGAAATTGGGGTGTGTAATTTCAAATTTTTCTTTTCATTTACCCCCAAAAATATACTAGATTAAATGACTAGAATAACCTTATGGACAAGTCACGTGTCCTCATATGATATTATTAACGGCGGATTTTTAGAATAGGTGATGGACTACTAGAACATTTTAAAACATAGCTGATTGACAAGGACGTTTTGAAACATAGGTGATGGACAGAAAAAAATTGGTTAAAACTCTTTTGGCCTCATGAACTTTGACGAACTCATTAGTTTTCCCCCCAAACATTTAAAATCGGTTTACTTGCCCACCGAAGTACCCAAACTAGTCAGTTTCTGGATTTTCACCTTAAAATTGATAGATTTTAGGTTTTAATGAATGACAAAATAGGTATTTGACATATAATATATATGGGGATAGTTTATAATATACAAAAAATTATTGGATCTCTTTAAAGAAAATAAAATTGTTATAGGAAGAAAAAAAAAATCCTCAACCCCACCTCTCCCGACAACTTCTTCATCAACCACGACCAGACCTCTTTCCCACACCACCAGCTTCTTCATCTCCACTGAAATAAGCCGCGGGTGGGGAGAGGAGCCCTCTTCCTAACATTGGGATCGGAGAGGGGTTGGAATGTTGGATGGGCGGGGGAGGACACAGTTGACATCCGTTTATTAGCGATCGGAGACTGTATGGTAAGGGTTGATCGAGGTCATGGGGGAGGGGGGCTGATCAAGACGTAGGGGAGGGGGGTTGATCGAAATCGTGGGGGAGGGGGAGGGGGAGGGGAGGGGCTGACAAATGATGGTGGGGGGAGGGGCTTATCGAAAATCTTGGGGGAGGGAAGGGGTTGACCGGAGATGGTGGGGGAGGGAGGAGCGGCTGATCAGGAATCTCGGGGGAGGGGAGAGACTCATTGCAGACCATGGGGAATGGGGTGGTGACCAACTACCATAGGGAGGTGGGGGAAGGATGGATTAGTTTATTTTATTTTTTTATTCAATAATTTTTTTCTTTTAAAACAGACTCAATATATTTTTGTATATTATAAACTAATCCAAAATACATATAATATACTGAATTCTTTTTTTTTTTTATAGATAGGAGAGAGTCATTATAATGGTAGAGTAGCAGCACCACTATTAATGCTATTACAAAACATAGAAGTAGCATGATCAAAAGTAAACAAGTGCATAGCCTTAGCACAGAAACTAGAGAACGTCAAAATGACTATTTCGAGTAGTTCGGGGGACAAGTTGACCGATTTTAAAAGGTCGAGATGTAAACTACCAGATCGTCAAAGTTCACGAGGCCAGATGAATATTAGCCAAAACATTTTGTAACCTTAGGTGATTGTTGTGCCTCTTTGCCGTTAAAAGATACATGATTTGATTTAGATTTTCAATCTCCAATCATGTATAACGTGAAATCACTTTAACACTAACATGCCCCTAATATCTTTGAAGATACTTCTACCTAAGAGATAAGGGGAAAGTCGAGCAATACAGAAGACGTAACGTTACCCTTATAATAATAAAGAGGTTGGGTTTGATCCGTAAAAATAATCAAATTATCAGAATAGGTGATATTGTGAACAAAAGTCATAAGTTCAATCTGTTCCAAAAATATCCACTCAGTTAGTAACAAGATTACTATCTTGCACTTGGAACATTTCAGGTTCTTTACAGAATCCCATGGCCTTTATCAATTAATTAATTTATAATAGACTGATGTAATAATATTGGACGCACAAGCACACAAAAAGCTCTTGAATCTTTACTCTCTGAATTCTCTCTCTGAATTTTCTCTTCTCCTTCCCATTTTCTGATCTGACAGACTTCTTCCTTTCTACCCCAGCCAACCTGAACTACTTCGACATCTAGTTACTGAACAGAGCTCTTGCCTGATCTCTGTTCCACCATTCACCTGCCTTTCCTTCTCAGAATCAACAAAATAACTCCTCCACTTCCCTAGTGCATTTACTTCTCTGCAATTAATTCATTCCCTCATTCTCTAACAATCAACTCCGACCACCATCTGAACATTTCTCGAGTTAACATCCTCAGCATTTAATTCTTCAGCACGTCCCAAACATCCTCTGCCCTTCTGCCTTCCCCAAGTCGAAATAATCATTTCTTCTTAATCAATCCTAGCCATTCAATCTCATCCCCAGACTCCTCGAAACCAACCTTTTTCCACTTTTGTTTTCTCCAATACTCAGTTTGTCCTTTTCCCTTCCCCAACGTTTTGGGAAGAATTAAAACCCTAATACTATGACGGCTGACGCAAGATACAAGACTCCTCTCCTCCAATCACCAGCCAACTTCTACCCCGAAAAACAAAAAACAATTAAAAGTCAGCTCCATCATCATCAACACATCTACAACCCTAATATCAGAAACAGTACCTATGCTAACTCAAACAAGAACACCATCAATAGTTATTCATCCAAACCTAACACGAATCAATCCCACCCCTTTAAATTCAATCTTCATCACAATAATATTAACAGAAAACACAACACCTCCCATAAAAAAATCAAAAACAAAACATCAAACATGAGCATTTCTTCTGAAGACTCTGACAACCAAGGAAACATAGAAAGAAGAGGATTAGTTGTTCCTATGAACAACAAAAATGTGATGACAAATCGCATTAGATATGCTAGATGCCTCCTTGGACTATTCAGGGATACTGAAACTTTCTCAAGAGAAAGAATTCAAGCCTATGTCGATTCCTGCTGGTTCATTAGAGGAATCGTTGATGTGGAAAAAAGAGGAAACATCTTCCTCTTCCACTTCACACATCCTGATGACATGGATGACATTCTTTCAAGGTCTCCACTGAACGTTAATGGAGCACTGCTTCTTCTTTCTTATTGGGCTCCAAATACTATCTTCCAGGATTTTGACATCCGTTATGCAAATTTCTGGGTCCAAATACATGGTCTTCCGGCAGAATTTTTCTCTGATGATAACATTCGCAGAATAGCGAGAATCGCAGGGCATGTAAATGTAATAGACTGGAATTCTGAGGAAGCTAGAGCTCTAAGGTCAATAAGAGTCCTGATTCGACTACCTGTACGTGATCCTATTGTCCCAGGTGTGTTTATTCTAACACCCGAAAGGAATCGTATCTGGGTATCATTCAGATATGAAAAGATATTCAGAATTTGTTATCACTGTGGCAGAATCGGTCACTCCAACTCGCATTGTGCCTTTACTGATGCTGAAGCAATCACAAACTATGAAGAACACCTCAGAAACAATAATTTTGACAGACGATATGAGATGGGAGTCGATTTTGATGCTGATCTGTACAGTCATTGGATTAGGGGACTCCCTAATCTTGAAGAATACCGAACCACCATGGTACTGCTGTTCGAACCATTAAACAATCCAAACTCTCCTGTCAATCATGAAGTTAATGACAATCTCAATGAACCACTTCTTTCACCAACACCACCACCACCACCTCCTCAAAACACACCTCAAAACTCACCTCAAATAAACCACCAGCCAGCAAACACACCCACAGCCAATACAAATAACCCCAACACAAACCCTAATGAAAGATCCCATGAAAGATCCCATGACCACACTCCTCGAAGAGGATTGAGTATTCCATCCATCATTAATCTTATCATTAGGGGTGACCCTTACATAAACCCTTTCCCTAACAACACAAGCAATATCATCATCACTCCACCATCTCCTCCTAACCCTAATGAAAACATAAACAACCTTTCACCCAATACAACCCTTCGGCTCTCCACACAGGAAAGTGATTCCACTGAAGATGAATACTTGATTGTCCCTCTTCGAACATCACCTAATAACGGGGGGAATGGATGGATTACAATCCAAGATGAACTTGACGCCCATATAGCTTATCAAAACCAAATCACAAGAACCATGCAGTTATCTTTTGACCTAAATCAACCCCACCCTGATCAACAACCCAGCTGCCCCGTGGAGGATGCAAGGCAAGAAAATTACTATGGAGATTGGAATCTTATCCAGAGAGCCCTTCAAGAGAGATGTTTGGAAAATGGAGAATCATGGAATTCGGATTGGGAATACTTGCTTAACCATGCAGGATTTGGTAGTGACAATGAATCTGTGAATCAAGGACTTTTCTTTGATGTCCTGGATTCGAACGGACTCAATAGTCAAACCTCTTCCAGCATTTTATCAACCCAATTCGAAGCAACCAGTGATGCAACAAATTGGCATACAGCATCTTCTAACTTTTCTTCTAGTTTTTTTGCAGGTTTCGTGGTATGCAAATCTCAGCTTTCTTTCGCAATTTTCGGAGTAGTGGCCATTACCCAGGATCATTGGAACAGTTGCATTAACTTCAAAGTCAATCAATTCACAAGCTCAATCCAAGAACTAGAAGACCCATTCACTGTTCACCATATTAGATTTGGACCCTGGCATGAAGTGGAAGCTTTCCCTCCAAGAATAATTGACCTTTTTCAACATCTTGACGTCTCTGGGGCCTTTCATGAAGTTCCTGCTTGGATACTTGACATTGATGATGCAATTAATCTGGTTCTCTGCAAAATGCATGCCTTTCAAGTTAATTTTTGTCGTGCTCAGTGGGCCTTCGACTACTCCTTCCCTGAAGGAATGGGCATGACAGTTATGGAGATCTTATTTTCCAACCTACACACTATTGATGCTAGAAGTCTGGAGGTTTGGGAGGACGAAATCGTCCTGGCAAAAAGCATAAACACTGGCATTGGAGATAAAAGAAATAGGACTGGAATTTGGATTTGTTTTGAGGATGATTCTTCCCGATCCCCACCGAAGCGTAGAAGACAAATACCTCCACTGCCGAATGAAGCCGGTCCAGTAAACTGGAATGAAGATGAAGGTGATTACATCCAGGAATCTATCAACACATTGCCACTGCCTGAAGACCTTGACCTTCATGGAATGATGCTACAAGATCGCGATATGGAGCTAGAGGAGGAAGCCATCAATGAAGATCAAGCTTCGGAAGAAGGTATGCCTCTCAATCAAACTATCTCAAAAATTAAATCATGTTCATCTAATGTGCTTCTTTACATGAGTTCCTTAATTTTCAATCCAAAAAGGACTTTGGTGGTTGTTCCTAAACAACCCCAATTTTCATCATGAAAATTCTATCTTGGAACTGTAGAGGGTTGGGACAACCCGCTACAGTTCAACTTTTGGTTACGCTTTTAAAGCGTCATCATCCTGATATTTGTTTTCTATGCGAAACTCTCTGCTCAGTTGAAAAAGCAAATAATTTACTTAAAAAACTTAATTACTCAACTACTTTTGGAGTTGATGCATTAGGACATAGCGGCGGTCTCTGGATTGGTTTTTCCTCCAACATAAAAAATACTCCTATTTATCTTGATAAAAATCTCCTATTATTTAAAATAGAAAATGAAATAAACAAATTTTGGATCTTAGGTTGTGTTTATGGTAATCCTAACACTGCGTATCGAGAAAATACTTGGAATAATATACATTCTTCCCTTCAATCATATACGAATAATCCTTTACTCCTTTGTGGAGATTTTAATCAATATATATACTTCCACGAAAAAACTCCACCTTCCAACAAAACCATCAAAGGATCTCAATTCCTTCTTAACTTCATCAATCTTATAGGTTTAGATGACCTTCCTTCCATAGGGTGTCATTACACTTGGACTGGCAAAAGAAAAGGCAAAAATATATTTGAAAAACTTGATCGAGCGATGAATAATCTTGAATGGGCAACTGCCTTTCCTAAAGCTATATGTAATTTCTTACCAATCCAAAGATCAGATCATGGGCCTCTCATCATAAATACTCATAATAATATTAATAACTCCCCTAAACCTTTTAAATTAGAATCTTTTATTCTTAACCACCCTGATTTTCCATTAATCCTCCATAAACATTGGATTGACTTTTCTTCACTCAATAATAATTATAAAGGTTCTCTAAACTGTAACCTCATAAACTTACTTAAAAAGATAAAAAAAGATATCAAAATTTGGAACAAACATAGAATAGGAAATATCTTCCAAAACATCAATGACATTCAAAGCTCACTAGAATACACTCAAAATAATCTCCACACTAACAATAATATATACCTCAATGATTATTATAAAAATCACCTTGACACTCTTCTTACGTATGAGACTAGTTTCTGGAAACAAAGAGCCAAAATTAAATCCATCTCCGAGGGAGATTGTAACACAAAATTCTTTCATGCACAAGTAAAATATAAAACCAAAATTAATTCAATATTAGAACTTAAAAATGAAAATGATGAACTCTTTTCTGATCCTAACGACATATCAAATCTTTGCTCCAATTATTTCCACGCTCTTTTTAATCCCCTATTCCTAATAAAAATATTTTTAAAACTATAAATAATATTAACACCTCTCTCAACACTACACAATATAATTATTTAATGACCCCTTTCACCCCTGACGAAATTGAAAAGGCTCTCTTTCAGATGCCCAAACTTAAATCCCCAGGGCCCGATGGACTCCCTGCGGAATTTTATCAAAATAACTGGTCTATTATGAAAAATAATGTAACTAATGCCATACTAGAATTTCTTAATAATGGTCATATGTTAAAAGAAATAAATAACACTTTTATTACACTCATTCCTAAAACAAATCACCCCATTCATCTTAAAGACTATAGACCAATTAGTCTTTGTAACTCCTACTATAAAATAATCTCAAAAGTTCTGGCCAATAGACTTAAACCTATCATGGACAAGCTAATTTCCCCCTTTCAAAATGGTTTTGTCTTTGGAAGGGGTTCTCAAGACAATATTATCCTTGCCCAAGAACTTACACATACCATTAGAACCTCTAAATGTAAAACTCACGGTCTAGCGGCAATTAAAATTGACATGAGTAAAGCGTTCGACAGAATTGACTGGAACTTTCTTTGTAATGTACTTAATAAAATGAATTTTCCTCCTTTTTGGATTCAACTTATTAAAGAATGTATTACCACGGTACAATACTCTATCCTAGTTAATGGACAGCCTACCCCTCCCTTTTCCCCTTCATGTGGTCTTCGTCAAGGAGATCCCCTATCACCACTTCTCTTTGCACTTTGCACTGAAGCTCTGTCTGCATCCTTAATGAAAGATCAAACTAATAAAAAACTAAAAGGTATTTCTATAGCTAGGAAAAGCCCCCCAATTAATCACCTACTCTTCGCCGACGATAACTACTTCTTTCTACATTTAAACAATCAAAGTATCGACTCCTTCAGTAACATTATTAACGATTTCTGCTCTGACTCTGGCCAAATAATTAACCTTGATAAATCTGTCATCACATTTAGTCCTCACACTCCACAAGATAAAAGAAACTTCCTCATAAATAAATTAAACATATCAGAAAACCCTAAGTTTGGAAAATACCTTGGAGTTAATTTAGATATCAACACTGATCGAGAAAAAGTCTTTAAAGATATTATTGATAAAATCAAATAAAAAATATATAGCTGGAAGACGAAATTTCTTAATTTTGCTGGAAAAACCACTTTAATTCATAGCACTCTACAATCAATTCTTGTCTACCCCATGGGAATTTACAAATTTCCCCTCAAAACTATCAAAACTATAGACAACCTATTTGCAAACTTCCTCTGGGGAGGAAAACACAACAAAAATATACATTGGATTAATTGGGAATTTCTATGCAAAGATAAACAAGATGGAGGTCTTAATTTCAAACATCTCCATCTCTTTAACATAGCTCTCCTAGCTAGAAATAGTTGGAGACTCATCCATAAACCTAACATTCCTCTTAGTCAAACTTTAAAATCTAAATATTATCCTAATACTAATGCTCTAAAAGCTACTAAAAAACATAACACCTCAACAACTTGGAATGGTCTTCTTTTGGGAATTAACACAATTAAAGACAATATGGTCAACACCATTAGTAATGGACTTAAAATTAATATATGGAAGGACCATTGGATACCGGATATCTATCCTCAAACTCTTGCAAATTTTCTTAACATTAATCCTGTTCCTGACTTTTATCCTACGTATGTTTCTGAACTTATTAAGGATAACAGTTGGAACTTCACGAGTATTAAACAACTCTTTCCCCAAATAGTCTGGAATAAAATCTTATCCATACCAATACAAGAAAGTGAAAATATTCAAAATCTTTCTAGTAACAAATTTAGCACTAAAAAAATATATCAACATCTTAAAAACAAACACACTTATACGACAAACAACCCCCATAACTGTAACAAAATAAATCAAAATACCTGGACCAATCTCTGGAAATTAGAAATACCACAAAAAATAAAATTTTTTCTCTGGCGTATTCTACTCAATAGACTTCCCACTATGGATCTTATCTCTAAAAGAACAAACAAAAATATTAATACAATATGCAATCTCTGTAAAAATAATGAGGAAACTATTGACCATCTTTTCCTTAGCTGTCCATTTGCATCAACTCTATGGAAAGAAAAAAAATTATACCACCTATTTCTTGATAATGATTTAATCAAAGCCATTTCTAATATGATTTTTAAAAATAGAAAAACAAATAAGCACATTAGTAATCATGATCTTCATAATTTTTGTGGTATCCTTTGGTCGATTTGGCTTACACGAAACCAAGCCATTTTCAATGATAGTTCCCCCACTATCGCAAAAGCAATGATACTACTTTCCACTACCTTAAATGATTGGAGGAAAGTGTATTTTAAATCCATCCGGAATTCAAGGCATAAACCAAGTAGCAACTTAAGCAGTAAGAACAATAGGACTAGCACTATAACAGGGAGTTGTTCACCTATTTTCTTGAATGACTGTCAAAGAACTTGCAAGAAAAGAGGTAGAATCTGTCTGGGAATTTCGAATGACTCAAATCCTCGGTGGATTGTCTCTCTTCTTATTAAAGGCAATAGACGTAGTTTCTTTGGAAACAACGTCTTGACTAAGGAGGATCCCGCATCATTTGACTTGACCTCCTTTGGTGAAATTATTTTCACAATTTTCTTCATTTTAGAGCAATTTAGATATCATAATATTTTCATAGTCACTGATTCGTTCACTTCTCAGATCTTGACTAATCATTTCAAGCACATTAGCATTACGGAGGATTGGAGAAGACAGAAGAACATTATTACTACTACTTGTTGTAACATTTTGTGGCTCCCAACTAATGTGGGATGTTTTGACAATCTCTATGATGTTTCTATCACTTGTTTTAATTCTAGTCATATGAGATGTAATTTAGAAGTCTCTAAGACTTCAAACAACAATGTCCTTTTCTGATTTTAATTGAATGCATTATCTACCAAAAAAAAAAATTAATTTATAATCTACGTCAAAGTATATCACTTTTTCATTGCTCTAATGACCAAATGAGGAAGTAATAAAAATATATCACTTTTTATTGGTAGGGTGATATATAATCCAAGTTTCCGGTCAAGAAATTTTAAGTGATTAAACTTAAATTTTATTGAAGATAATTTCTTTCATATTATTTTATAAAAAATATTAAATTATCATATTAACAATCCTTACTTAGCCCTACCCTAAATAATCCTATATTATTTACAAGATCAGTCATACAAATGACAAAAAAATAAAAGAAAAATAAAGGGAGGTGTGAACTGGGGGAGTCTATGGGTCTATGACTCTATGCTATGGATCGGAATTTGATAATGATTTGATTGACTTTAAATAGTCCATCGACACTTGAAGCACTAAAACAATTAAAGCAAACCCAAAAGAAACACATGTTATGAAGTTGACAAGTTGTCCAGTAGAAATAAAGAAAAAATGAAGGCAGACAATGAGAGTTGTAATGCAGATGAAAACAACAGAGGAACCGTCGGTGGTGCCAATATCACTTCCTATTAACAACCTCATCGATTGCCCCAGTGATTAGGGTGTATGCGGATTGCTCCAATCACTTCCTATTAACACTTCTTTATCTGTGTTCATTTCAAATTCAAATTAGCAGAGTCAAACCCCACTTATTTTAGTTTATTATGTTTTCAAGGACTTCAAATTATTTGATAAGTTTTATATGATATCTTATGCTATACATAATTATGAGTTCGGGTCTTCTGTAACATTTTTTGCGACACTCTCTGTTACGTTTCTATTATTTGTCTAATTTTTTGGATTTTCAAGCATCATATCTTATAAATAATGTTATTATAGACATATACTACTATATCTGATTTAAAATAATTCTTATTTATATTTGTAAAGGCAAATATTTGACTATTCGTAACTTTTATCGTTCAAAATTAAAAATTACAAAATTTTGTCATAATTGGAGATGGTAATAAATAACGTTATGAAGATCTTATGTTATGGTACGTTTGGATTGGGGTGAATCAGAGGAAATCGAGGGGAATTTAATTATTTTTGTGTTTGGGAACTAAAATTGATTTCTAGGTAGGAGAATTAGTTACCACTAATCCACCCCCATTACCATCGATTCTCCTCAAATTTTCTCCCTCCAAATTGGAGGAGAATGGAAGGGAATCATATTTTTAATTATATTTTATCTCATTCACCTTGATTCTCCTAGTTTACAATTATTGTACCCAAACAACAATAAAATATATTCTCCTTGATTCCCACTAATTCCCTTCCCCTAGGATAATTAATTATCCTCCCTCTGATTCACCCCGATCCAAACACACCATTGAGGTAGTGTGCTTAAAAGATTGAAAAAATAGTCCAAAAATAGAAGTGTAACTATTAGAATTATTACACCATTAGTTGTATATTTATTAGCATTAGTGACCATTGACTATATAGCGTTAGTGACCATTAGTGACCATTATTATTAGTTGACTATATTAGCACGTAGGTAGGCATTTTTCCCTATAAATATGTATCATTATTCAATAATACAGAAGATCGATTCCACAATATTTTAACAGTATAGAAAAGGTCGCAAAAAAGTGTTACACCATGATTATGTATGTTTTGTGAAGTGTTTTGACTCATTCGAATTAGTTTGCTAGATAATGGTTAGAAGGTTACGAGTTTGAAACCTACTTTATCTTTATTTTGTGAAGTGTTTCCATCCTACTATGTTAGTCTTTGGGATCGGAGTAATGATTAACAGGACAGTCGAGGACATTCGTATTTCATAGTCAAAGGTGATTCCCCTTATTTATACCAGTTCTGAGCTGACTGTTCCACCCCCGGGGAAGCCCCCGAAGGAGCCGTTTCCAGTCTGTCCCCTGGCTGGCACGTGGCAACAGGCACTCGCCGCGCGAGCAGTCCGCCAACAGCCTATGGGTTCGGGACTGGGACCCCTGTGCCCAGCCCTCAAAGCCAATCCTTTTCCCGAAGTTACGTATTAAGTCTTTGAACGTGAGATACGCCAAAAACCCTTAGGCCAAATGCACGTCTGCCAGGGCGTCACGCATCACTTCACCTCATTCAAAACTACGTTAGATGAGGTGGATTTTATTCTCATGTGCTTCCAGGCGTAGAAGAAAGGACTTTTTGGACTCCTCTTGGTATAGTATTCGGACTCATCCACCGAGGGGCGTACTTCAGTTGGTTCTTGGGTGTTAAGGTGCCGACAACCTGAAAAATCTCTCCATAACGTGGGTTCGAGTGTTACAAGCTATCAAATCTCATGTTGGAGTGACAAATAACTAAACCCACGTCTCCTGACTCTCTAAAGCATACCCCACAATTTAATTTCTCGTGATGATTGATGACCCATGACACGGTACTTCAAAGTTCTTACGATGAGGATATCATCGTTTTAAGTGTTTGGACTCAACCATTAGATATAAATATTATGAATTCTAAAAGAAAATCTTAGCTTATATATGGAATCTCCATTGGTGAAAATTTAATGACCAAATTGACGTGTATATTCATAAAATTTAATTGTATATCTATATTGTATATAATACGGAAAGAAATTAAAGTAATTCTTGAATCCTATAATTTTTTAGAGCTTACCACTTATCAACAAGTGAGACTTGTTTAAATTGATAATAATTTTCGTTTATATTTTTAATTTCCCCTTTGTTTGATTTTTAATAATTATATATGTTTTTGTATATAACAATGGTGTAGGTATATTTCTTCAATTTTTTTTTATAGGTAAACCATTTCATAGATTAGAGATCAATAGCTTGTGAGGCCATTACAAATAGATCAAATTCATTTTTTTTTTCAATTATGTATTATGTACCATTTTTGTACATAATTTAACAATATGTAATTAATTATACTATAAAAATTGAATAAGGACAACAAATTCATACATATTAGATCGTGCACAAACGTTTAGTAAAAAGTAATTTATAACTAATTATGACAAGAACATAAGATAATATAATCATATAACCAACATTTTAATTTTTAAAAATAGGTATTTTCCCGGCTCTTGTCCTTATTTCTCTCTTTATATACAAACATAAGATCAATTATCTGTCACCTTAAACTTTGTTACTCTACTTGTATTTATTCCCTATTCATAACTTCTACAATTCACAACCCATCTCCATTTTGTCTTCATGTGATCTGCTCCAACTCCTTTTTGGTAATGATGTTTATGTAGTTTGTTAGTTTTTTTGTTTGTATTTGGGTGATTGTCTTTTTGTGAATTTTTTGTCTTTTTTGTGATTTTGACAATATTTTGATGCTAGAGGTGTTTGTCTCATTTGGGCACTTTCTTGTTTGTTGTTTTTTGACTAGTTTGATATAGAATCATGGGTTGTTAATAGATTTGTGTTCTGACTAAGTCTTATGTTTCAAGAATTGATCAAATGGGTATATGCTTATTACAAACTTCCAAATTGCTAATCATGTGTGTTTGTTTTGTTTACTGTCAATATCTTACCAGGTATCATTTGATTGGAAGGAGGATAAAATATTGAACTTTAGCATCATTTGATTAAGGCTTTTGTTAGGTCAAGCTTTCGATTCTGGAATAATTTGTTAGTTTTGGGTGTTTAGAGGTTTTGATATTAGCCAAAGAATCATTGATTCTGAGTGAGGTGTTAGCAGATACTATAGTCTGATGAATTTATTCGAAGTAATAAGTTTTTGGTATTGAGCGGTGAAAGTTTTTTGCTTTAAGGATATAGCTTAGAATTATAGTCGATATGGATCATAGTGCACAAGGTGATATAGATGGAGATTTCGTAGTTGACATTGAGAGTTGTATGTCTACAAATGAAGAAGTAGGAAGTGCAGCCTCCTTTTCGGATGAGAATTTGGAAAGGAGTTTTTCTGCTGAAGTTTCTGGTGGATTGATGAGTGCTGATGGGTCGGTTGATTGTGAAATTGGGCTGAATGTTATTAGGATTGTGACTGATGGCTGCGAGGGTTCTCCTCACCATGTAAAGGTGTTGATAAACAAGGAGTTAGGAGTCAAGAGTGAAGATATTATTGCAAGTAGAACAAGGAACGAGAGGCGCAAGTCACCAGGTGCTAAAAAGCCACCAAAGCCTCCCCGACCACCCAAAGGATACTCATTGGATGCGGCTGATCAGAAACTAATTAAAGAGATTGCGGAACTTGCCATGCTAAAGCGAGCTAGGATAGAGAGAATGAAGGCACTGAAGAAGATGAAAGCAGCCAAAGCATCATCAGTTTCAAATTCAAGAGGCAGTTTTTTCGCCATGTTTTTCTCCGTTCTTTTCTTTCTTGTCATCGTATATCACGGTAATTGTCTTTCTGCTATCATTATATTAATCACTAATGTATGGCATGCACTCTTGCACATTTTCGCTAACGTGGATGTTGTCGACTTTTTCTGGCCCAAGTGGTTGCTAGATTTCTTATTGGTGGAGCACTTATATATGTTTATCTGGCCTTCTATTTTTTACTTATGGAACTTGAATTGAAGACATTGTCTCACATATCTGTTGTTAAACACATGTACGAACATAGTATTATTAAATCATTCATTGAGTACCTGTGTCTTGGTCTTTTGATCACAGCTGAACTTCCTTTATGGGCATCGTCTTAATATGATGTCTATGATCATATCTACGATCACATGAATTCTTCTTGTCTGCTCTTCGATATGGAGATCATGGCCAAGTGGAAACTAGAAACTTATGCTGCTTAATTTGAATATATAAAAAGAAAGACAGTAAATGTGGATAATTTTGTGCCTACACGCGATTAGGCAAACATCTCAGTTTTGAAATTATGTTTCAGGAATGTCTTGCAGTGGTAGCTCCGCCTCACAATTCCATGGATCCCCTGAGTCTGCTGCCACGGAGGAGAACTTCATTTTGGCTCAACACCGAAAAGGATTCTCTTCTAATGGCATCTACAGTATCACATCTGAATCTCCCAAGTATGTATTTATCTCCGCAATGCAATATGCATATCCAAAACTAAATTCGAGATAATAAGCTTTTCTATTCCTGTCATTTGCAGATTATTTGAACAAAATTTGGATCCTGGGAACAAGTTAACGAAGGCATCTGGTTGAAATGGAAGGTAACCGATAGCCAGGGCCGAAGCAATTTTGTTGAGATTCCAAATAAGCAGTAACGTTGTTGCACCTGTAAATATGCTGGTCGCGATGTCAAAATCAATTCAATTTAATGTTCTGTAAATTGATCAAGTTCCTTACTAAGTATATTATATTACTTATACAATCTATAAAGGGAAGCGGATAGTTTGGCTTCACGATCGTTTCTCATAGTGCGCCTGTTCTTTTTCGTTTTTCTGGCCACAAAAACCGCGCTATAAGTTATTTCCACGATTTTCTTCCTGTGTGGTGAAGGCCAGAAGGCCAAAGGTCTCCCTATGGATGGTCCGATCAACTCGTTGTACCATTGCGACCGGTACCCTTCGGGGCAGATGCTCATTGTTTGCCTTCATATACTTGATGTCTTATTGCAGAACATTGAGGGATACTATGGTACAGGATTTGTTACCACTATTGTTGAGAATTGGCTTCTAATAATTTTAAAGTTTATATATGACAACGTGAATGTCCCACATTAAAAAATAGCGAGATAATTCATTAATTTTGTAAACGTAGGAGTTACTTTAATTTACATAATATTTGAATGTCATCTCTTCAATTATGATGAAGTCTCTATTCTCTTGTAAATGTGGCCCACATTAAGATTGTAATTTTTACAATTTTATTGAATTCCGTATCATATAAGTGATATGATTATATATTATTTTTTCTTATTAATATTTATAAATAAGTAAATGGATGAATCTTATTTTAGATCATCCGAAGCATAAAATAGATCAATGGCTCTAGACAATCAGAAAAGACTTTTTAGAGGAGTTTATAGGAGCCTGTAATTTTTTTTGTTGCAAATAGGCACCTTACCACCTGAACTTTAGACTTTTTGGCTTTTTAAGCATTTTTTGAACGTTTTTAATTTCAAATAATTCTTAACCCAAGGGCAAGTTAATCATATTGAAATATATGACAAAAGTTCACGTGCCATTGGAAAAGTTTAGGTGCCGCATACAAAGGTGCCGTATACAAAGGTGCCGTATACAAAGGTACTAATTTGATATTCGTTAATATACTCAATATTCGGTTCGTTTATGATTATTCGGCTCGTATTAGATATTCGGTTTTATACTATTTGGCTAAATTTGGAAAAGTTCAGCTTAATAATGATTCTTGGATTCTTTCTATTATAACTTGGAATCACAGAAGAGGAGCAGAGATCGGTGTTCAACGCCGTAGTCCGAAATGTGAATTTCGCCATCGATTCTTTGCTAAATTTTGTTATTGATTCGATACTTGAAGAATGTGCAGAAGATGATGATAATTTAATTGACCATTTTGGTGACCTAAATCGCAAAGAAGAGGAAGAAGATGAAGATTTAAGATGAAGTTAATGAAATGTGAAAATGTGATTAATAAACAAGATATTCAATAGGTTTAGCATGGGGTTAAGGTTTGAGGTTGGTTAGTAATTGTAGTTAGCTCAAAATGTTGCTTGACTAATTTGTCCTTTTGAAATAAATTGAAATGTTTAAAAAATGCTGAAAAAACCAAAAAGTCAAAAGTTTAGGTACTCAGATGCCTATTTGTAACAAAAGAAACTGTAAATTCCTATTTGCAAAGATATTAATAATTCAGGTGCCTAGATGCAAAAAAAACTTATTTTTATATAATGGCCTGTCAATTTGGATACCAAGTAAATTGTCACTTAATATTCCAATTTCAAATTAAATGATAATTAATTAAACTAAATTTCGTATATCCCAATAATAGCTTCGATCAAACATATCATTAAAGGTTAACATATGAGCAAATCATTAGTGATTGAATTGCCTAATTAATTTATAAACCTTCATCAATATAATATGGCATGCATATATACTCAGTACCTATATGAGCAAATCATTAGTGATTGAATTGCAGAACATTTTTTTAAATTTTGAGTTGATTTTTGTTGAAATAATATAACTATTGTCAATCAAAGCTTATTTGTTTGAAATTTTTTTGATGTCTGGACCTTTCAATTTGTTCAATTTTGCTTGATGTTGGAGAGTTAAGAGAGAAATGATAAGAAACTAAAATTATGAGAAACGTATGTTAGGGGACTGAGTGGAAATAGGGACTTAGTTGCAATTATTTAATTTCATAAAAACTATTTTCTAATTTAATGTATTAGGAGAATTCTTAGGAGAACAAATTTTAGGAGAACGGTAATCAATCCGCTAGTCCAACTTCAATAACAAACTTTTTTATCCAGCAAGCTTCCTTGACATCATCAAGTCTGCAATGAACTCAACTTATGTTGTTAAGTCTGCTATATTGTCTTGTTTTTTACTTCACCAAGACATTGCACACCCGTTTCGACAGAATTAGATTGAGATTGAGATTGGGATCTCTATCGCTTTGGAAAATGGTATCGGTGTAGCCCTCTACTAATAACTCATTCCTCCTCCGTAAATAAGGAACATATCTTTAGTCCTTCGTAAGTCAATCAATGTCCAAACTTCGTTTTGGTACATTATATCTATTTCGAATTTCATAGCTCCATTTATTAGCATCATGCTCTTTCATGGATTCTTCATATTAAAAAGGCTTATCATTCTGAATCAATACTGATTCCCCGTACCGTCGATCTAGTTCATGGTGAGTTCCATTCGATCTTCTTAGGCAGGTTGAGTCTCAGTTGGCTTGATCACGATTTCACGTAGATTAAGTTGGACTTACTCTATATAAGAGGGGTGCACCTCTTGAGTTGAATTAGTCATGTTCGCAACATTGACTTCCTCACTATCTTGAACGGTTTTAAGATTCTCACTTTTATAATATCTTTTAGAGAAATATTCTTCCTCAAGAAAGAATGTATCTCGTGCAATGAAATTCGTATTTTTCATGCTTGAGACAGAAGTAGTAACCTTTGGTTTCTCTAGGATAGCCTATGAAATAATATATTTCATATTTGAGTCCAAGTTTGTTCTTATTCAAATCTTGATATCAGTTTCACAATTCCAAATCTTCAAGTGACCTATTTTGGGACGGATCCCAAACCACATCTATGGGGGTCTTGATAGTTGACTAATTGGATATTTTTTTATTGTATGCATGAGAGTTTCTAATGCATATCCCCAAAAACTAACTTGTAGTTTAGTTGTGTTCATTATGAATCAAACGATGTCTAACAAAGTTCAATTCATTCTTTTGGATATACCATTACGTTGAGGGGTTCCAAGAGGAGTGAGTTGTGATATTACACCACATTCTTGTAGATGTGCTCAAACTCGTGGCTTAAGTATCCTGCACCTCTATCAGATCAGACAATGTTAGCTTTCTTATTGAGTTAGTTATCAACTTCCTTTTGAACTCTTTGAACCTTTCAAAATCTTCATTTTTATGCTTCAGTAGATGTCTGTAACCAAATATACTCAGGTCACCTGTGAAAGTAATAAAGTATGAGTAACTTCCATTAGTGTGAGTGTTTATTGGACCACATACATCGGTATGCATAATCTACAATAACGTAATTTCCCTATCACTCGTCCCAGTGAAAGGTGACTTGGTCATATTGCCTATCAAACATCATTTACATTGATCATATGGTTCCAAACCAGACGTTGTCAAGATTCCATCATAATGGAGCTTTCTAATGCGCTTATAAGTCTCAATGTTTGTATATAAAACATAGATACCATTCAAAAGAGACGATGTGCCATAAATCTACCTTTTCGAGAAATGAAACAACCACTTTCCTTATTCGAGGTCATAGCCATCAGAACTCAGTTGTGAAACGAATTCAATTTGAAGTCGGTATGCAATAGACATTGTTTAACGTTAATACTATTCCTAATGGTTAACTTAAACTAATTGATCTTATAACTACGACTCCAACTTTTGCTCTATTTCTTACTCGTAGGTCTATTTCATATCTCATTAACTTTCTTCTATTCTTAAAGTCTTGCTCATTTTGATAAATGCGATAACCAAATCAAGTGGCAAGCACCCATATATCAGAATGTGAAGAAGCCATCGATACAACACTAATAACGATGATTTGAGAAGTAATCAACCCACTCTTTTTCTTTGCCACGTTTATCATGAAGTTCTCTGACTGGACATGAAGTTCTTCTTCCTTTTAAACTTTTCCTTGTTCTGAACCAGAACAGAGAAAGTGTTGTTAACCTTCTTAAGGATTTGTTCTTGTTATACCTAAGCGTTATCATCAATATGATCAAGTTGTTCAAGAACTTCGTGAGCTAGTTCATTCTTTGATTTTTCATACTTGAGAACAATTCTCAAGTTTCGAGATAGATGAGTTGGGGAAACTAATGTCATGTAGGTTGCATCTTTTCATAATGTAGTAGAGACTATGAGATTTATAATTCCTAGGGACCATTAAACTACAACAGAAAATATGTAAAATGATATAGACATAGTTTCTATCGTGTAGTAAGATAATTCTATAAATCTTATAATAGAATTCCTACTCGTGCTTACAATCCCACTGAAATGCAAAAAGTTTACCAAGATCCCAAATGACAGAGAATTGAATGGAAGCACTACTCTTCAATTCCCAATCACATAGATAAATATATTTTCACTAATTATAACAATCATAACTATTAGCGTTACTAAAAATTCATCAAGATTGTATTAGTGACCTCTTTAGCCAAATGGGTCCAAGTCTAGGCATTATGAGAATCACCGATTTAAGCATGGTTGCTATACCGACCAAAAGGCGGATTAGATGTTATAGTCCAAAGTCCAAGCAATTCGGAAAACATATAAGCATCCCAGCGAAAAGACATCTTAAGTATGACACCTTTACCAACCTGGTAAGTTCATGCATATATAATGGTCAGTCCAACTTTAGAGTTTGTATGACAATACTACTCCACTTATTTTATGGGATCAGTTACATTTTTAATGAAACACATAATTATGGTTGGATATTATATTATATATCAATCAAGCAAGCATATATATCACATCGATCATAAGCATAAAATAACCATCCCCATGATATATTTCCCAACTTCAACTGATTACACTTAGTATAAGTGGTAATCAATTCACACGCATGTTGATTCTATACCATTTAAAGAAAATTGATGCAAGCCATCCTAAATAAATAAGACAACATATATGTTGTATTTCCTAAAATACTTCATATCACTCAGCTCGAGCAATCTAACAAAAATATCTCAATATATATTAAACATGAAACCGCATTACTATGTATTAAAATCTACTCATGTTATAGCATGGACGAAAAACAAAAGTAGACAATCAAGAATTATCGGAATGTATGCAATTGATTGTTCATCTTTATGAACCAATCAATTTTGAGGATTTTTGATGCTGCATTTCTTGGATGCTGATACAACAACTTGGCAAAATCTAGCGAAAGGGTTGCCATTTGGAATAAGATGTCTATATCTAGGTGTCCCAAAAATGAACAACAACAGCCCAAAAATAGCCGATCCAGCAGATGCCCAAAAACCAAGTGGCCCATTGACCTCTATCCTCAAAATAACCAAGAATTGTGTTTGAAAAAAGAGAACCAAGGTTCAAGGCCATGTAGAGGTAGCTAAAGAAAGCCTGCCATATGGAATGAAGGATCATTATTTACTTCTTAATCAGAAAAAATAAGTTAATTCGACTTATCCTCTTCCCCCCTCCCTCTGTTATAACCATCGTTAATTGCATTTTCACATTTGTGGCCTATGGTCTTAGGATTATCTGAACCTTCACTCTTGATCTATTCAGACGGGGAACAACACTGGCCATGCTCGCTGCTCAACCAAGCTGAAAGCTGAAAAGGAGAGGCTGGAACAACAATTGCAGACCATGAATACTCAACCAAGCTTCACACATCCGGCCATGCCCGCTGATTTTGCACAACAATTCCAATAATCAGTTAGACCCGACTAGATCTGAGTAAAATCGCGGTGGTAAGTATCGATCACCGACTGGGATCTAGTGGCGATGCTCTGGATCAACCCTCCGAAGATCCATAAGCCAACACCATCTCCTCCGCCATCATCATCTTCCTCTCCTTCGTCTTTGTCTTGGTCAGCGACATCCTGGTGGTCAACGATGGTTGGGTAGAAGGAAAAGCGGGTTGAAATCCCTATAGAGATGGATCCGGGTTGTCTACAACGAGTGATTTGAAGAAAATCATTTTCGTTATTTGTTCGAGATTGTAAATTGGTAGATTGTAAAGAGGAAGAAAGAGAGGTTGAGTTATATGGATGGAGGTGGGGTTAAATGGTTGAGGTTGGGTTAGATTAACAGTAGCTTGAGTTAGTTTTAGGTGTAATTCGACTAATTTGCCCTCCATCTAAAATTTTAAATTTTAGAAATTAAGAAAATTGTGAAAAACGAAAGTTAGGTGCCAATTATGGGGTCCGGGTGCCTACTTGTTACAAAAAAGTGCCTATTTGAGAAAGTTAAGAAAGTTCAGCTGCCCAGATGAAATTAAGCCTTGAAAATACTAAGTTTTAATTATGTTCCAAACATCAATTAGAACTACTTCTAATCATATTAGAAGTTTCTTTAATTTAGTTAATCAATTTAAATCATTTTCAAAAACAATTTTAATTGAAAATCATTTAAAGTGATAGGAGTCTTAAAATTTATAATCAAATTAGCTAGAATTTAACAAATAATCTTAGTATTTACTATATTTAAAAGGGTTAATGGCCGGATTTCCTTACGAAACTTTCGTTATTGGGTTAGCCATACGCTTCACATGTTTCTAACGATTCACATGGCATCGTGAAATCATACAAGTCTTGGATTACTTTTCACCAATATCGCCAGTTGATCGCTTACGTTTTGAAAAGGTCCATGTTGATCACTCATCTTTTAAAATGTATCTTAGTTGGTCTATCGGTTGGTCAACTTCCGGTCAACACATGTGATGGCCATGTTTCAAGGGCTTTTTGGTCTTTTCATGTCAAAATTAAGCCGTAAAAACGCTTACTGAAATGGCACATGGACATCACGTGCTTTGACCGGGCGTTAACCAGCCGGAAAAACGATCGATAAACCAACTGAGACACATTTTAAAAGATGAGTGATCAACCGGATCCTTGAAAAAGCAAGTGATTAACTAGTGATATTGTGAAAAGATAAGTGATATCCCGGCCATTAACCCTATTTAAAATAATAACTAAAACTACTTCTAATCCAATTAGAACTATTTTAAAATATATATTAAATTATTTAATACATTTTAATTAATTATATTCAAATTAATTTTTGTAGAAATAAAGTCTAAAATAATCTTGAAACAAGCCTCATAAAAGAATTAGCCCCAAAAAAAATTCAATATCATTTAAATAAGTCTAGCCCAATACAATAATGAGCTTGGCTCAATCTAGCCCAAAACCGATGCCGAAGCCCAAAGTCAAACCGAGTTGGGCTCGTCCCATTCCAATTAGATTGGACTGGGTCGGGTACGTACCGAGTTTGGCAACTGGTGGCCAACAAGTTGGGTCGTTCGAGGCCGGACCGACGTGGGTCAAGTCGGTCGGGTCAAACCCGTCATAAGTCATAACCATTGACTATTGAGTTGACATAATGACGTTATTAATGCGTCATCATTACGTCATGATGACACAAATAACAACAATTTATTTTATTTTTGTATTAAAAAATTTCACAAACATTCGGCAACAAAAAGCTATATCTTCAAATTGTTTTATAAGCTTTTCTACTCGGTCCGAGTACACTTTTGAGGCCAAAATTAACTCAAAAAATTCCAGAAAAATTCACAAAAATCAGATTTTATAATTTTTTGTGATTTTCATTTTTAAAAATAATAAAATAAATAATAAATAAATAATCATAATTAATTATTTAATTTTCATACAAAACAAAATTCTCATACATAACTGAATTATCACACACAAAAGAATTTCGAATGCAACAAATTATGCAAATACAATTTGTAGTAGGCTCATGATACCACTAATGGGTTTTACATATAAAAAATATTCATAATATTTATATATGTAATTTCAGGAATATTACGACTAATGTAATAAAATAATAATCTAAATACTAGTTCATAGTAAGTATCTTTCTCTTGGGAATTTTGAAGCTGAATATGGGGAGACTTTTATGCATCCAACGTCTAATCCCTCCAAAATTAGTCCACACTAACGTTCCTCCAATCCTTCCTTGTATTTTACAAGAAAAACTTCTATGTATATAAGGAACAAAATTGGAGAAGAAAAAACACTATTTTTCTCCTCTAGCTTTCGGCCAAAAGGGGGGGTATGTAGAGAGTTTTTTCTAACTCATCTTTTCTCTGATGAGAATGTGTGAAAAGCTTAAACTATAATTTGGTTTTTGTAGTGTTAATTATTTGCATAAAGTCTTATATCTTTTTTTCTAAATATTATTTATGCTTATAAACTTTTATCAATAACATATTGACCCCAAATGTTTCTTTTATGTATCACACAATGAACCTGGAAAGTTATAAATCATAATTCTAATTGATTTCATTATATGTGTGTGACCTCTTAGGCCAATTGACAAGATCAATGTATTATACATGGTTAAACGCATGTTAAATCACTCATGTTTACTATCGTGTCACCTTTTGATCACACATATTTCATTTCGTCCTATTTGATCACACATCTTTACAAAAGTTGTCTTAGTAAATTGTCCAAATTTCATTGATATTGTGAGGGTAGTAACAATTATGACAATATTTGTAAAGATGTGTGAGCAAATGTAACAAAATAAAACATATATGATCAAAAGATGACACGATCATAGCCGGACCTATGCATAAAATATTCATTGATTTTACATATAAGCCCAGCTAATATTGAACATATATTTAATAAAATATTCATTGATTTTACATATAAGCCCAGCTAATATTGTACATATATTTAATAAAATATTCATTGATTTTACATTATTTGGCTAATAACATAAGTGCAATTATTTGAATTGTTCGTAATATAGTAATATGAAATGAATAATATGTTTAGTCTATATGAATAATATGTTTAGTCTATATTTAAAAATAAATTATTATTTTTTAATTATCCAATCATTACATATATTGCTATCGTTGCATTAATTTTAAATGCATTTTATTACTAGCCATAATACATTATAAGTTAGTTTGGCTTTTCAAATTTAATGAATCATTCATTTTACTATTATACTCCATAATATCTTCTTAAAAATACTTATCTAAAAAAGAAAAAAGGATAATAAAAAAGTAAAATAAAAAAATTATTTGATACGAAAAATAAGCCATCTAATAGATTGTTTTTACGAATTTTACGTTATGTTTTGATCTGCACCACCTAAGTTGATGTTCTGGGTCCGAATATGGACACGATGACAAACATGTGTGATTGAATATGCCTTTAACCCTATTATATAATACTAACCGAATATTATAGTTTAATACATAGATTATAAGCGAACTTTAGTAAGCCATCATAACTCCTAATGTCAATTCGGATAATCCTAAAATATAAATTTCTACTACAATTAATATTATTTTGAACTGTTGTACAATCTACTGTTCAAGGGACATATTTATAAAATTTAGTAATGTCATATATCCAACATAAAAATCACAAAGAAATATAGTGTTGCCCCTCGACATGGCTGGACTCATTGGCATCTTAAATTGAGAGCTATGAAACCAAAGGTACCGAGACCTAGAGAAATTGGGTGAACTAGCACTTTTGAGAGAAAAAATTAACTTGGAGCACCTTTTTACAATTTTTACTAAAATGGCACAAAAGGGGATGAATTGACAAAAATACCCCCCTTATAAACTTAATGTATTTTTCAGTTTTTTTTTCGATTTTTTCCTGGTTTTTTTTTTTCAATTTCTTTTTGATTTTTTTTTTATTTTTTATTTTCAAAATCTTTTCAACTCTTTTTTCGGTTTCTTTTTTTCAATTTTTTTTTCTTTTTCTTTTTCTTTTCGATTTCTTTTTTCCTCTTTTTCTTTTTCTTTTCGATTTCTTTTTTCGATTTTTCGATTGATTTTTTCGATATATCTTTTTTCGATTTCTTTTTTCGATTTTTTCTTTTTCGATTTCGATTTCTTTTTTTCGATTTTTTCAGTTTTGTTTTTCGATTTCTTTTTTTCGAAAAAGAAAAAGAAAAAAAAAAATCGAAAAGAAAAAAATTGAAATTGAAAAGAAAAAGAAATCGACAAAGAAAAAAAAATTGAAAAAAATTCAAATTGAAAAGAAAAAGAAATCGAAAAAACAAATCGAAAAAGAAAAAATCGAAAAAAGAAATCGAAAAAATTGAAAAAAGAAATATCGAAAAAAGAAATATCAAAAAAATCAATCGAAAAAAGAAATATCGAAAAAATCAATCGAAAAATCGAAAAGAAAAAGAAAAAGAAAAAGAAAAATCGAAAAAGGAAATCGAAAAGAAAAAGAAAAATCGAAAAAACAATTCGAAAAGAAAAAGAAAAAGAAAAAAATTGAAAAAAGGAACCGAAAAAAAAGTTGAAAAGATTTTGAAAAAAAAATTACAAAAAAAAAAAATCAAAAAGAAATTGAAAAAAAACCAGGAAAAAATCGAAAAAAAAAACTGAATAAAACATTAAGTTTATAAGGGGGTATTTTTGTCAATTCATCCCCCTTTTGTGCCATTTTGCTAAGATTTATAATAAGGTGCTCCAAGTTAATTTTCTTCTTTCATAGATGCCATTTAACCCAAATTCTCCCGAGACCTATAATATATATGTTTCCATCAACCTCATGTTTAGGATTACATAACTGAAAGAGATGCATAACCAATTGTTATTTCATCCTTCCCATAAGCATGTATTTTATTGTTTAATATAATATATGTTCATTTAATGAATGTAATTTACATTCTCATATCTTTTTCCATTCTTCTCTACTTGTAATTTGTATTTATTTTATTCAACGTAATTGAATATATAATATTTGTTAAAATATCTAAAAGTTATTAATTGAATAATTTTTTTACTTATTTTTAAATATTATTATGGTATCTTTATAGTTAATTTTTATTTTTATAGCATATAATCACTCATGATATTTATCTATAAAAAATTATTTCTAATTAACAGTATCAACTTATTTTATATAAAGTCATATTATTCATACACTGCATGTCGACATACATGTTGTCCTCTTATATTACTCCCTCCATCCCTTTTCAAGAGCCGTTTGACTGTTCACGGTAGTCGAGACACGACTTAAAACGTAAATATCACTAATTGTACTTGCATATATAAAAATTAAAAAAAATTAATATTCCAACATATAGACTAAAACTAACCTAACAAGATCTCATATAACTATTTTATTTCTTATCAACTAATGAGAATTCATGGTCAAACTTTTCAAACTCTGACTCCAAAAATAGAAATGGTTCATATAAAAAGGGATGGGGGTACTATACAAATAAATATAAATTATTTATTATAGTAATTATTTTAACTTCTTATTAATTAAAAAATTATTTATTCTTTTATGACATGTAATTAGAGAAGTTAGTCAACATTATAATCTTCATATTTTTATTTATATCCTTTAGGTTTTCACAAAAAACAAAAGAAACACATTCTTTCATTCACACCATTAGAAGTTATAAATATTTTAAAGTCATATAGATAAAGATTTAAATTTAATTTCGGGTTTGATTATATACAATAAAATCTCTATAATAGATTAATGAACTCTCTAAGATAATAAATTTATCTAATCCTTACTTGGGCTTGTTTAAAAAATTAACTAAATCGACAAAATAAAAGATAATACTTTAGAAAATCCTTTATAGTATTAGGTCGCACGCGGAATTTGTAAATTAATAATCCTTAGAAATTAAAAATAATATTATTACAAAAATACTTATGCGTAAGTTCCAAAATTACTTTATGTAATGTACGTTGAATATATATATAATACATAGAGAGGTAGCTATATACACTTTTGTAGGATGGAGGTACACATATATACTTATTTGAATTCAATTTCTCAATGACTTATGTATAGTACGTTGAATATATACTAGTAATATCATTTAACTCTTGATGTCATTAAACTCCAACTTATGCAAAAACGTTTCATCTCATACAAAAATTCGATCTTATCGACAAATTAATAAATTTTACCAGTTCCAACATTATTAATTTATACCAATTTACTGTAGTAACAATTAAATAACTATTATCATCAACAAATTTCTAAATTATATCACTAAGAAAGGCAAAAGAACGAAATAAAATGTATGAAAGTTGGTATATATGGATGCTCCCCTGCTCCAATTACTCACTAAAACTTTTATATTATATTGTATTTTCTCCAAGATCTCCCTTTGTTTTAAAATGTTCGTATCTGTTACGACTCTATTTATAATTTTTCACTTAAATTTTTCTTAATACATAAATTACACAATTAATTTCTATAATGATATAAAGATTGACATGATAATCCTTTACGAAAATCTTAATAAAAGACAACTTAATAGAAGTATAAGACCATAACTTTCTACTAAATGTTGACGAGGCATCATTATATATATATTTTAGGGGTCAAATCCCCTTTATATTGCCATAAGTCGTGGAAATCTGAAGGAAAACACATTTAGTAAACTTAAGCAATCGACCAGTTTAAGCTTCCTCTAGCTGTCACGGATTCATCAATCACATTCACATGTGCTTAATTTGTAATTATTCTTCAACTGCAAGTCATATGTACACATTGGATATGTCTAAGTTCACATACACTCCAATCACCACCTCCTCTATGTAGTAGCCTAAAACCGAACTTTTTCTGGGAAAGAACTACCTAAATCGAATTTTCTTGTCAAAAAACTATTAAAATCGAACTTTTTTTTACCATAACCAAAGTTTTTTGCCAAAACAACTACCAAAATCGAAATTTTTCGCCAAAAACTACGAAAATCAAACTTTTATTTTACCAAAACCGATTTTACTAGAAAGAAAAAGGTAAAAAAAGAAAAGAAAAAAAAACAAAACAAAAGTGGATCAAACATCTAAGGACAATATAGTCATTTTACCATCCCAAAGTTTCAATTTGCTAAGAATTTTATAAAAGGTGCTCCAAAAGTTAATAAAGTTTCTCGTCATATGTGTCAATCCCACCATTTTTCTCGCAATCGACCATAGCTCAACTGATAAAGAACTAGATTGTTAAATACCAACATCTTTTCATCTTCATGCAACCTCGTGCGTAAGGGCCGTTAGTGTGACAGTTGCACACTTTCAAAAATCGATTAATATTTTAAAAATGGGGGGAACTAAATGTATACCTCCATTAGTCCTCTTTGCTTGATGTCAAATTGCCAACATAGAGAAACAATTCCAAGCATGATATTCCTGAAGCAAAAGTTACCTCTAATCCAACTTATTACTCTCTTATTCTTCCCTTGTCTACACAACTCATATTATGCAGTTTCACCTTCAATGGATCCTCTATATCCGTCCGGGGCGCCTTCCCCGCTATCCCCTTTCACAGATATCAGCCCTCCGAACTTATCAGGACGCTGCACGTTGAACTTTTCGGCTTTAGAAGGTATTTTGCAGACAACTGCTACTGATTGCTGGTCCCCTCTTGCTTCATACCTGGCCAACGTCGTATGCTGTCCTCAGTATGAAGCCCTGATGGACATTGTCGTGGGACAGTCCAGTCTCCAGACTGGAAAAATTTCGTCGAATATATCTCAAGCTAGAGATTGCATTTCAGATGTTGGGGAAATCATTTCAAGTCTAGGTGGTAACAAGAATCTTGATGAGATATGTTTAGTGAAGAAACTAAATTTCGTTGAATCGGATTGCCCTGTTACAGAAGTCGAAGATATTGAGAAGTCTTTAGAATTATCAACAATTTTGGTTGCTTGTGAGGATGTTGATGTTGCGAGTGAGTGCTGCAACCACGTTTGCGGAGATGCAATATCAGCTGCAGCTGAGAAATTGGCCTCGCGAAATTATAGTCCACCCGGTTCTCGTGTCCCCGGGCTCTTGCCTGAGGAGCACTCAACTATATTCAACACATGTAAACAAGTTGTTATTAGATGGCTGGCCAGCAAAATTCATCCTTCGGCTGCAAATACAATTCTCCGAGGCCTTTCGAGTTGCAAATTAAACAAGGCGTGTCCACTCGCTTTTCTTAATATCAGGAATGTCTCTCAACATTGTGCAAATGTGATAACCAATCAGACATCCTGCTGCCTTGCTGTGGAGAGCTACATGTCTCATTTACAACAGCAGAGCTTCATAACAAATACGCAAGCACGTAATTGTGCTATACTACTTGGCTCGAAGTTGCAGAACGCGAATGTCTCGAGAAATATTTATGATCTTTGTCGCATAAACCTCGAGGATTTTTCTTTGCAAATTGACTCAAAAGAGTCTGGCTGCCTCTTGCCAAGCTTGCCACTGGATGTAACTTATGATAATACTTCAGGTATCGGTTTCATATGTGAGCTCAACGATAATATTCGAGCTCCCTGGTCCTCCGATTCTAGTACTTCTTCCAACTGCAGTACAGCCAGAACAAGTGGCAACAGTCCCCTGAATGCCCCTAAGGCAACATCTAACCAGCAGGGAATCTTAGTGAAAGATGCTATCATGTGTTTGCTCCTTGCCCCTTTATTTACTTGTATAGCTTTACTGCTCTAGCTAGTTTGATAATGTTACTCCATATTGAGGTTCGAGTTCGCACTGTTCGGGAGAAAGTTTGGTTGGGTAGCAGGTTTGGCTTGAATTCGGTCAGATTTTCGCATAGTGCGCAAAAAATGTGGTTTAGCTAGTTTGATTATGTTACTTCATATACCTGTAACGAAATTGTTCGTCGAAATATTTTGGCCAAAAATAGTCCCCATTCATGAAACACCGACCAGATTATGTCAACATAGTTACAATTACATATCTGTATCTACAATTACAAGTGCTGTACACAGCTACTATACAAATCTGTCCAGAAAACTGTTTCGATTTTCAACATAGTTACAATCAGAGATTGTTGTAGGGATCATAAGAGTTCTTTAATTGTGCAGAAGTTACAATCAGACATTCCCCTGATTCTGTAGCGTATATAAAAACGCAAAGCATGTACTCTCTTCTACACCTGAAAGGTTATGAAGAAGGCATATCTACACGAAAAAATGTACAAAACCGCCCGACTAAGATTTTCATGGAACCCTTTACAGATGAAGAACTCTGCGATTAGATGTTCATCCTAATTGTAGCTTAGGTAGTCAAATCATCACCTTGTTAATGATGATGAAACTATCTCAAAGATCTAGCCAACAGAATTAGGGCAATCCGAGTCTCCAATGGTTTCTGATGCCTCTACATATGGGGACGATTCATCAGAATAAACTTGTTTTCTTGGTGGCTGCTCCTTTGGCAACACCCTCCAGCATTGTTTTACACTTTTCCTTCCAGTATTGAATTGCGCATTCTTGGGTAACTGAGACGCTTTCACAAATGACAACTCCATCTTCCCTGAAGGGCCTTGATAGCCACTTGCAATATTGTTTCTGAAATCTTCTTCGACTGATTTTATATCAACGGTATTCCTCCTACTATGTTGAAGGCCCCAGTAAAACACAACATTCGGCTCCCAGATATCAGCATCGACGTATTCCGTGGGATTAGAGTCACAAAAACCTTCCAACTCCTCCAACTGGGGCAACAAGACGATAAACAAGCTTTAAAAGAAGCGCATCGGAGCCAAGTGCTATCAACAATTTCTTTATAACAAGGGAAGAGGTTCATCATTATCAAAATCATTTCTACGTCATGGGGAACTTGCAATGATAATGCACACATGATTCACTAAATTTATATTGTTAACCAATAGGTTATGGGGGATTGAAGGAGCAGTTCCCCGATAAAGGATATGAACAGTATATTAACGTATAACTTATGGAAGATTGAAAAGCTTCTTATTCCACATTTCTGCAACTACTAATAAATATAAGATGTACAAGAGATGCAGAAGGATCATCATAGTACCAAATTATGCTTTGCATACTTCATACCACATCTATAGATAACAGAAGAAATGACTATATACCTTAAGAAGGAGACACCGAAAACGTGATTTGACCCAACTAACCCAGTGCCGTAGGTCATCCCTATTAGAAGCTGAAAGGCTTATTTTGACAAACCACCAATAGCTCTTCGAGTAAGGAAACGGTTCAAATAGGAAGCTCCAGCTAAAATCAGCCCTCAAAATGTTCTGCATCCCATACGAATGTAAAAGAAAGATAATATGAGTATAACATCTAGTATACACCCACAAATTTATCAAACAATCAAAGGAGAGAGAGAGATTGCAAATGGGCCAAGTAGGTAAATAGAAAAGGTTACCTTAGTTATCATACAACCACGGTGAAACTCCGATCTGATTCTGCTGAATGTACTTCTGGTTATGTTAGAGTGACAATACTCATATGGACTGCAAGGCAACTGGATAGGCATCAATGAGCGAGTTTCTATGGAAATAAATGGCCGTGTTATTCCATCTTGCAGTATTACTGGTGTTGGCCAAGGCCACGAGTCAAAGGTCTTATAAAAATTGCACACAAGTGAAGACAAGCTCGTAGATGAATGCCTTTGACATACAAATGCTGCTAGGACAGCTAAATGAATGCCACCAAAGTACCCCAGCAACTGCAACATGGCATATATAATCAAGGGAACATAATACAAAAGAAAACCGAAGAAAATTAGGTAGTTCAAAAGTCGAAACTCTAAAGTGAAGGAAACTCAACCAATTCTTACATTACCATACACTCCTCGTCTCTTCGCCCATAGTTTAACACATCGCAGCAGTGACTGGAATAGCTGAAATATAAGTAAAATGTGAGAATGCGCCATATCAAGTATCAACCCTCACAGTATAAGAATATAACTCTATTTCCATAATCTCAAAGAATATAGTTAATGTATTAAATCTTCACTCTCAAAATCGACAGAACAAACTTTATCGAGAACATTCAAATGCAGGGTCCAAGACCCTTAGTGATCGATTTGTAATTATAAATAATTATAAAGATATAATAAATATAAAAATCGACATATTGATACTGTCTAGAACAGGTAGACTGTATATAAATAAAATGTTTAGTCAAGTGCAGGGAATGCGTGGAGGATACACAAGGCAATACTCCCAAAAAGTCAAAGAAGCAAACAAATCATCTAAGGCAAAAATATGCTTGTTTACCTCCACATTAGGCACGATCAGGAGAAGGCTTTTGTTTGCACGCACACCAGACAAACTTTTCCAACTAGTCTCATCAATGTTCCTCAAGAAGTACGGGTTAAATATATCTACATTCTGCATGAGAAATAATTAGCCAGTTAGCTTTATTAGATAAAATACCATCAGCAATATATTAAATTCGTCTAGTAAATACAAAGCCGAAACAAAACGTATTGAACAATAGAAAAGACTGTAGGAAACCCACATAAAAGGTTTACAAAATTTGGCAGGAAATAATACTCTCAAGAACTTGCTAATATCACTCTGACCTCTGGAACAGATTTCACTTTTAGTTGGGCATACGGAAGATCAATTAGTATTCCTTCAAACTTAAATCTCATTAGAGGAACTCTTGCATCCTTAATACAGTGCATGTCGGACACTTCGGGTCTGGTTACAAGCATGTTGTGCAAAGAGATAAAGAAGTCCTCCTGCAGAGTTAGCAGGGTTCATTAAAAAGAGAGAACGATATAGATTCAGAGAGGAAAGGACATAAAGAGATAAATAAAGCTTACACTTAAGGTGGCAAAGCATGGACCAACACATAAGGCATCAATGTCTGACTCTGAATTATGAACCTATATAGATAGGATTATTGAAGTGAGAAGACGTAACAAGATCATCAATAACAAATGTCACTGAATGATGAAGTTTCACAAAGATATACAGCATATGAGAATGCTTAATCAGATTTATCTGCTGAAGTTATTCCAACTTAAACAATAGTTGGACTTACTCCAAGCCCATATGATCCATATGTCAATATTGTCGCAGAAGCAGCCCTAATGTGATTTTTTGGAAGTTGATGATGATGTGCAACCCTTTTGATCCATTTTGTCACAATCTGAAGACAAGAAAGAAGATCAAAACCATAACTTCTCATTTTATAATTGGAACATAACTGTATGAATTGGATCAATAAACAATAAGTAAATATAGGATACATGATAAAAGTTGTGGTATTACGAAGGAGTCAGAGATTTTTGTCTTCTGGAAACGCAATGAAAAATGGCTCATTATCTATTGTGAAGTAATAGATAGTGTTTGCACTTCGCTCTTGGGTATTAAAAAAGACAGCCTCCATATTATATCAGTGGTAAGACTGGATACTATCGCCCCCTCTTTGCGCACTTAGACGGGTGACTTTTTAAAGGTATTGGGGCATATTAATGTTAATGCATTACAATAAAATATACTAAGAAATGGAGAACAGTTCCCGACACAATAAGGGGGGTGTCCCCTTACATAAGGGTTTCAATCTGATAAAAACATCATAGTCAAGTATAGAAACTGAGATCAGCTTCTCATGTTCAGAATTACTAATATATAACACCATTATTTGTAGGTTCTACCTAAATTAATAGTCGGAATCACAAACAAAAACTGAGTAACTGATTACTACCTAACTACATTAGGAAAAGAATACAACGCCGAAGGCACAGCCCTATATGCATACCTCACTTCAGAAAAAACAAATCCTATTATCAAGATTACATCATAAACATGCAAAACTGAGCTCTGCCATCACAAATAAACAACCCCAAAACATAGATTAACCAACGCCCGAAGGCGCAGACTGTATGCAGCATATACCTGTTTTAGCTTATCAATAACATTTCTCCTCCTCATTTCCTCCTCTTCTGATGGTACCAGTCCTTCATCAGCCATAAACTACAGCCAAGCCACAAAGAAGGGTAAGTTAGTCATTGAAAAAGTATTTTACCCCTCTTCTTCAACATTCTTTAGTCATTAACAAACTTTCCAGCCTTAACCGATACACATAATAGTAAAATACATTTTAAATAACATATAATGAAATTTCAAACGTCAAGCACCAAAATTCAAAACTAGAAAAAATCTTTCAAGATAGAGGGATAAACCAAACCAATTAAAAACCAACATGTCCGCTATATAAATACGACGTCTCGAATGATCAACTACCTTGGACAAAGCCATTGATCTTTGATAGTCCATCTTGAGCAAAACAGGGTTCAATCCAAAATCAGCATGGCGCATAAAGATTGGATTAACATGAACAAACCGAGTCAAATATGGATCAAAATTGCAGTCTAGCAACCCAAATGGTGCTGGCGGTGGTGGTGGTGGTGGTTGTTGTGGTGGTGGTGGTCCCCAAGAAATCTCATAATCATCAATAATACTTAATTCTTGAAAATTACCAACACAAGCTTGTCCAATATCAATCAAGACTTGATTTTGATGTTCAAGAACGCAACTTTGTTGGTATTTCTCCTTCTCAACATCAAAAAATTCCATAAAAGGATGAATTTCTTCAATACCCAAAAAGGGGAAAATGAAAAAGCGAAACTTTTGGGGGTTTCTTGATTATTATTTAGAGAATTTGGTGAAATAAATTTGAAATAATATTGAAAATGAATAATATACCAATGAAAAAGGAGAGGCTCAAAATGGAGAATGGGGTTTAGCAAAGGAGAGAAGCTTTCATTTCACAATCTTTTTAAGAAATGTGATAAAACTCCCTCCAAATTTAGATTATTAATTAATTTATCATTTTTATTTAGTTGTCATTTTAGTTGAAAGATTTTTTTATATTAATTTTCACCTTATCACATTAATATAACTTTTTATCTTTATTAAATATAGTTAGATATTATAATAATTTATAAGTACTTCTAACAAATAAAATATGTTCCATTAAATTTTGACTAATTATTTACCTCGGGACTTATAAGTAACGTTGCATTGATTCTTAATTAATGTATATTTTTATAAAATGGAAACTAAAATGAACCATTGATTCTTTTTTTAAAGTGTTGATTCTTTAATTAATGTATAAATAAGGTTATATTGATCTTTTTATATACAAATTCAATGATAGAAAATACTCCTCCATTCCTAATTGATTGACACATTTTGACTTTTGTTGGTCAAAAATTTGACCATGAAATTATCATCAAACTATAAGATATAATAAATCTTATGAGATCTTGTTATATTCGTTTCAATATATATTTTTGAAATATCAACTTTTCATAATTTTTCCGCGTGTAGAATAAGAAATATTTACGTCTTAAATTGTATTTCGTTGACCACAAAAAGTCAAAATGTGCGGGGATTGAGGGAGTATATATATTAAATTGAATAATAAGAAATTTAATGGAAGGTGTATATATAATAAAATATACTCCCCAATCTTTTTTATTTGACTTTCTAGCTTGAATTTTTTATTCCTTAATATTTATCTTTCTAACATAACTAATTGACAATTTATATTTTCAATGTAGTTTTTTATTATGAAGTTATCAACCAACCAATTATATAGTTTCAATTAATTGTGTTTTTACATTTTTCAATGTACTTTTTAACTATTTTTTATTTTCTTAATTTATCTGTAAATGGCTAAGAGGACAAACAGAAAAAACGGATAGAGTATATAATAGTAGGAGGTAGTGTTAAAAGTGGAAGGGGACACGTTGCATAAGTTCTTGGGAAAATCTTTGGATATTGATTTTGACTTTTCAGTTGAAAGCTGCATGTAATAAAGACTTTATGTCCAGAAAAAATAGTGAGAAATGTTAGAAAATATGTACCTCTAAATATGCTGATTCATGGAAGACAAAATCTAGGCATTCATCGAACTTTCGGTCCTAGTATGATTTTGTCGGGGAGTGATATTCATCACTCTTATAATGAAAGTCGAACATAAAACTTCTAAATCAATGAAAGACCTTCTAATCATTAGGTTATTCGATATTCTCAATTCAAATAGCGTATGTAAAATGAGAAAATGAAAAGATTGTTGTATATGGTCAAATATGTTGACCATGAATCATGTTTGTTAGATCTTTGTTTTTTGGGAAATGATATTAAGAGTTGTGTTTGAGTTTTATTTCTAATTTTCATTTTCTATTGGCTTAATTTTGACATTAACATACTAAAAAGCTCTTTCTAAAATAGCACATAGTCATCACGTGCGTTAATCGGGTATTGACCAGCCTAAAAAATGGTCGATAGACCAACTGTAACACATTTTAAAATGTGAGTGATCAACTAAGACCCTTCAAAAAGTAAGTGATCAACTTGTGATATTGGGGGAAAGGTAACTGATATCCCAACCATTAACCCTATAATTAAACTAACGTCGTAAAGGACCATTGTTCGTACTAAGAAAATATATCATCACTACCTTATGGGAACTCAGTTGGAATCTTCTAATAAGAAAGTGTCTCTTTCCAGTGGTGGATTGGACCCTTTTCCCCCCAGCAGTCCAGCCGAGATAAAAAAGTGCTTTAGCCTGGAACTACCGAGGGTTGGGCAATCATCAGGCAGTTCGTTCTTTACTGGGATTGTTGAAGTCTCAAAATTTTGTACTTGTTTTTTTTAATTGAGACTAAAATTAGGTCTAAGGAGTTCGATATTGTCAAGCACAAGTTGAAGATGCCAAATGCACTGGTGGTTAATTCGAAGGGAATACATGGAGGTCTGGCTTTGCTCTGGAACAGGTCGGTTGATGTTGAAGTAAAGTCTTTCTCCTCACACCACATTGAAGCATGTGTGAAGGAAAATGGGGTGGATCAATGGCGGCTGGTGGGTTTCTACGGGTATCATGAAGTTGGAAGCTAAAACATTCTTGAAATTTACTTAGGCTTGTTAATGGTCTTTCTAGTTTACCGACTGTTTTTTCTTGTGATTTTAATGAAGTGTGTAATAATACTAAAGTTGCTTCGCTTAGACGTTGCCGTCCTAATTGGCCAATGGAGCAATTTCGCAATACTACTCCTGATTGTAATCTGATTGATATTGGATTTTTGGGTTTTCCTTACACTTGGTGTGACACTTTTATTTCACCTTACTCGACGAGAGCTAGACTTGATCGTTGTTTAGTTTCCAAGGATTGGAGAAGTTTGTGTCCAGACTCAGCTTTGAAGCATGTTACAACTTATACTTCGGACAATTTACCTATTCAGTTATGTTTCTATCACCAAAGCAAAACCCAGTTTCAAGTTTGAGGATGGGTGGTGTTTATACTACTCAAGTGGTTGGCGAGGCCTAGTCGAATGTTCACCAAATCGACAAGGGAGATAGGGTTTTTGAAGGGATTTGCAATTCTTGTTCTGGCCTGCTGAAGTGGAAACGTGAAGTTTTAGGTAATATTCATTACTCTATTCAGACGAAACATGAATAACTAGACTCCCCTCAACAAGGGTTTATCTCAACGACGTCTTAAAGGCATGCTTGTGTTCTAGCTAAAGATACTGATAAACTGCGAGAAACGGATGATATTTATTGGTGTCAACATTCCCCCAACCTTTGGATGGTTAAGGGGGATCGTAACACTGCATATTTTCATGATTTAGTAATTGAGAGGGGCAAAACAAATTATGTTTTAGAACTACGAGATGATAAGGGCATTGTGCATACAAATAACAATGACATCAGGAGAATCGCAATCAATTTATTTGCTAACTTGTTTTCGTCTAAAATATCTGGTTCATGCAGGTTACAAGCATTGTTAAATACAAATATATTAATGAGGCAGATAAATAGTGGTTGGCGTTGGACTTTACTGCTGCGGAGATTAAATCAAGTCTTTTATCTATGAAGGGTTCGAAATCTCATTGGCCCGATGACCCAGTTTAGCTTTGGCTAATAGACTTAAGAAGGTGTTAGTTTCTATTATTTTGAAAACACATAGTGTTTTTATGCCTAACAGACTTATAACTGATAATATTGTGTTGGCTTATGAGCTACACCATACTATTAAAAGCAAAAAGAGTGGCAAGGAGGGGTACATGTCCATTAAGCTAGACATGTTAAAGCTTATGACAGGATATAGTGGACTTCCCTAAGAGTTATCCTTACTCAGTTACAATTTAGCTCCAAATGGATTAATATTGTAATGACTCATGTGGCATCTGTTTCTTATTCCCTTATGCAGAATGGCGAACAAACGGGTTATATCAAACCGGATTGGGATTTGAGACATGATGATCCCCTATCGACATAACTATTTATTATTTGTACGGAGGGTTAATCTCTTTTAAAGAGTGCTTATGATCGAGGCAAGTTGGAAGGTATTAGGTTTAATGATGTGGAGCCAATCTCACACTTAATGTTTTGCAGATGATACTATGTTGTTTAGGAATGAAATAACCCGTCCCGGAAAAAATATTATTTTATAATTATTTTGTTGGTCGGTGAATTATATTTGACGGTAGTACTAGATTATCGAGATACATTTTAGATTTTTATGAGTCGTGGAGAGTAGTATAAATAAAATAACATTTTCGTAATGTAGTTGTCGAGCCGAGTCGAGAAAATAAGCGAGTGTCATTCGATTTGAAAATTTAAACACAAACTAGAAACCATTTGATGGTTTTCATGAAACCACTTGCTACCTAGGAGAATGTGCAAAACTTCCTTCCTACTCTACTTATTTCCATCTAAAAAGCTTTACACATTTGATGAAACAAAAAAAAAAAGAACCCATTTCCTCCTCTCAAATTTTTGGTCGAACCCCCTCCCCTCACCTCTCAAAATTTTTCTTCCATTTTGTTGAGAAAATCATGCTCAAAACAAGTGTTAGATGCTTCTTCCCATCTCTACAACAAGTAAAGGTATAATTTTTGAATTTTGTAAATTATTTCTTATGAGTTGACTTATTATTTAAAGATGAAAATTTTATGATCTATAAACATGCATGTACAATCTAAGCTCATATAAGGTTATTAGAATCATTGGATGATAGTATACTCATGAGATGATGTTGTTTTAAACGATTTTGACTATGTTGACTTTTATAAAGAAATTCGAAATAAATAGTAACAGTATTCCAAAAATTATGAAATTTGGTTTGTGCGTGGCCCTTAACATGTAGAACATACGGCTAAAAGCAAAATACGATTTTGATTTGTTTTGGATTTATTCTGATTTTTGGAAGTTAAATGGCTGAAAAGTGTTTAAAATACAAAATAAATATCAAACGATGGAGAAAATTAAAGATATTTTATATGCATATTTCTTACTGTACTGTGAGTGTGTACACGAAAAATTGAAATGTTTTGAAATTGTTTACTATTTTTAGCGATTTAATTACTAAAACGGGATTTTGAAAGAAATTGAAGTATATCTGGGCTTCAAATTTAAATGTTGGATTTTATCAACGTTATCAAGGGTCATATTGAGTTGTTTCTAAAAGATGGTGATTTTTTAAAGTTGATCTAATATTTATTTTGATTTAAGGATGTTAAATGGAGTAGAAATGCATTTAACTAGTGAATAAAATGATTTTGGTGCATAAATAATTTTGGGCAGAATAGCTGGACTTCTTAAACATATCTTGAGCTAGAATAATTATATTGGAGGTATAAGAGTTGATTTGGAATTATTTTGATTTAAACAAATAAAATAGGAGATTAGAAAAAGTAAATTAACTCTATGGACGTTGATAGGAACCAAGCGTGGGCGGGAGCTTATTATATAATTAGGTGTACGCTAGTTGCTCTAGCAAAAGGTGAGTAACCTATCTCACAAAGGACACTTGCTATATGTGGTATTTATGTATATTAATTGATAATGGTTGAGTGGTTTGCATATACATGCTATGTTGTAGAATGTGTTGATTGTTATTGTTGTGTGGTTGAGCTTATTTGGTATTGTGTGAAACATTATATTTCTTCATGATGCACGATATTCAATGATATATATATATATGAAATGATATGAAATGTTAAATGAATAATGAAATGTGTGTTTGAACTATAGTTTGAGCTAAATTATGTTGAGTGGAGACATATGATCTATGCATGTGAAATCGATTAATTACGTTAAATATTGAGTTGAACAATAATAAGAAGTTGTGAGTTGAGTGAAACATAATATGACATAATGAGTTGAAGATGACACGAAATGATGGATTTGCACTATGAAATAAGTTGTTGAGTTGGTTTATGTATCAATCATTACGTTGAGTATAAGATGAAATGTTAAGCTGAACTAAAATATAGAGTATTGATACGTTGTTATATTGTTTGAGTTATATGAAAATATTAAATATGAGGAGTTGTATCATGGTGAATTTAAATTGGTGACATATGGTGATTGAAATATATGATGTCATGTTGAGATGTATGATGATGAGATAAAGACATATGGTTGTGGTTTGTAATGTTGATGTATGTATATATGTTGTCATGATGTATGACGTTGAGAAACATGTGGTGATTGAGATAGATGGTTGTAATTCGGAGGCGATACGTATATTTGGTTGAGTTGAGATTGTATGCCGAATTAATGAGATGTTATCTGTGGTATGTGTTATATGTGTATATGTGATTATGTGGTGATTCATGTTTTTGTTGTTGTGTCGGATGATGTGCGGTTGTTGATATCCGGTAAAGTGCCCTGGTAGCGATAGAGCTACAGGAGCGAGGTGATGTGCCCTGTTCGACAGGAGCGAGGTGATGTGCCCTGTTCTACAGGAGCGAGGTGATATGCCCTATATGGTGCGTGGTGATAATATACCTTGTGCCGACGGGCACAAGAAGAACTCCCTGCAGGTAGAGGTTGATATAAATGCATGCGAAATGATAAATCCTGAATGGCCACAGGATGAAGGATAATACCGGATATCGAGGTTGTGTTTGAGATGTTGTTAATGTGTTGGATTGTTGATATGTATGTGTTGTTGAATGAGATGTATTTATGATTGTGGGGCATGGTAAGGTTGATTTATAAGTTGTGAATTACTTATTTGTATATATGTTAGACTTTATATTAAAATGAGTTATGATTATTAGTTGATGTTATATCTATATGCACTTATACATGAACACGTATGTGGAGTTGGTTACCACGCGTGGCGTAGTTTCTCACTAAGCTTTATAGCTTACCCCATTTACGTATGGGCTGGTATTCCACGCCAGCTCTTGAAGGTTGTTGCTGAAATTGCATAGCGGTGCAAGAATCATGGAGTGGTTAGCTCGTAAGTGAGACGCTGGTGGCTAGGAGTCCTCAACAGTCATAAAAAAAAAAACTCTATGTATCTTGTGGAGTCTTTTAGACATTGATGTTTTTATTATCGTCAGATATTCTATTGCTATGTTGACATGTTATGTATTGTAATGAGCTGTCTAGTTCACCACGATGGATAAATATTTTTATATCATAAATGACGTCATTTTTCTTTCGTCATCCATCATATGGTGACTCTGATTTTCATGTTGCTGACGATCCTAACTTCAGGGCGGCCGACCTGGGGCGGGTCGTTACAATTTTGGTATCAGAGCCTAGGTTTCAGATTTCCGTGGTGTTATGTGGGGTTATGTGCCTAGGTTTAAGATTTATGTGGAATTGTCAGTATATCATGAGTTGTGTTTTTTTTTAGTCTAAACTGTGTTGACTGTTGAGGATGCCACCAGGTGAGAGTTGTCTGAACCTAATGTGAATTCGTTTAGATTTTATGTAAGTATCGTGTTGAGTCTAGAAATTGATTCGAAGTAGGTGGAGATGTGATTCGAATATTGAGATGGATAAAGGAATCGATTGAATTTGAAAAACCTTATATACTTTTGATTGTTGAGATTTGATTGAGAAGTCGGTGTTTGAACATGTACTATCTGTTATGTTGGAGTTTGTTGATTTTGGTAGACATGAATGGTGCATCCGACTTCACTGGATATTATGGTAAGATGATGACCAAGATTTTAGTAAACTATTAGGGAGGAAGAAAACAAAATTATGGGGACTTATTATTTAGTTTAGCCTTTGAAAAGTTTTTGGATTTGATGTCTATATTTCGTCATGAGGAAATAAGAGTTATGGTGTTGGGGTTTTATAACACATAGATTAATGGTGGATATATGATTGGAGGTGTAGTGTATCTCGAACTTTAAATGTGTACTGGAAGATCGCATTTATCCTTTAATATTCTAGAGAGCTCTGATGAGAACTATTTCAATAGAATACAAAAAGTCTAATATGGAGTAAGTATGAACTAAGTTTAATGAATGTGGTGGAATTATTGCTGCATATGTTACAATGTTAGGCGAACAAGGTTGATGCTTTAAAGTGTTTGTGAGAGACAAGGAATGGGTCAAGTGTTTCATGATGGATTGATAATGGATATTGAATTGTGGATGAAGTTCTTAGTGAATGATTTGATGTATGTTGTTTTTGAAGTAGGAATAGAACAATATAGGTACGTGATTCGTTAAGGATGATAGAACGATAAGATTGGATAATTTTGAATGTGGAGGTTTGTATGAACAATGATTGCGTGAATGTGAGAATGCGAAGTATAAATGATGAATAAATGTTAAGTAGAATTAACGTACATACGTATGAGTTGGACGATTTTGAGTGACTTTAAAGGTCTCAACGAGAAGGGCATGTGGAATGAAAGAATGACTCTTGGAATAAGGTTGGTTTAGGTTTCGAAGATTTCTTGAAAAGTATTGTGGAATATGGGAATCAGATTGTGGTAAGTTATAGGAGTATGACTTTTGGTTGGAGAGAGCGTCGTTTTGATAGGCTGTCTAATTTGTAGGTGAAGTTAATAGTGTTAATACCTCTAAGGTAAAGTGGTAGTGAGTTATGGACTCTCACATATGAAGGATATACCACTAATATGAAATGGCGTTTATACATGATTTTTTTCAATGGTTGAAGGGGAACTTGACACTCAATTTCAAATTAGTGGTGAGGTCAGAGCTAGATGGTATTGTGAGCAGATGAGTGAGTATTATAATGGAACGACGAATTTCGGTGTTTATGGATTAAGTTGGAATTGTGCAATAGATTTCCTAAGGATAAACGAAGGAAAAAGATGAATGAGCAAACTTGTTTGCATTAATCATGAAACTGGAGATGAAAGGAAGTTATTAAATGAGATAAGTAAGAATTGGATCAATTCTCCTTGATGGATTCTTGGAATTGCAACAACAAGATGGGAAGTTGCAAGAGATGAGTGAAGTGAGAATCGAAATTATCAAATTTAGCAATTGAAGGATTATGGAGTTATTGCTCAATATAGTGGTATAATTGTACTCCATTGTGAGGAGTGGAAAGGTAAAGTCTTAGAGGAAGCTCATGGTGTTCGATACATCACACACCCTCGAAGTACCAAGGTATAGAGAGAATTGAGGGAGTAAGAAGAATGGAGTAGGTGTTGCTAAGTGTTGGCAAATAAACAACTGTGGATTGGTCGTTAAGATCTATCAAGTTGAATATGAACCTTGAGTGAAAGTTGTTCTAGGCCTCAGAGAGCATTGAGAATTGAATGATTGTATCTAAATTGTAGTGGTATAATAAAAACTAACATATGTTAGCCAATCGCGGTTATGCATAAGATTTTCCCTGATGATTTAGGGTATGAGTTTAAGGATGAAGTTGAGTATAATAAAAATTGTACGCCAGCATTATGATGGCACCATTATAAGTTCTTGTGGGAGAAAATGTATGAACTCAAGTTAGTAAAATGAGGTAAGAGATGAGAAATTGTACGATTCTGAATTGGTTAGAAGGTAGAAAGTAGGTAGAAAGAATAAAGTTGATTGAACAATTGGAAGGAGTATAAGGTGGACAGAGGATGTATGTAAATTATCACAGCTAGACGTTAAAAGGGATGTTCCTAGCTAAAGTAAAAATGTATTGGTAAGAGTACGATGGAGATACTCATATCACATATTTGTTGGTGTTCGAAGACTTGGTATGCGTATGATATGACTGAGGATCGTCTAAATAAGAAGAAAAGTATTAAATGAGTATGAGTATTGTGAGATGATAAACAATAAGTTGAAAAAAGATAGGTATTTCTAGTAATGTAAAATTGAAGTTGAAGTGCAATAGAAGTTATCTGATATGATGATTGTCATGGTTGGTTGGTTATGATGAACCAAGATAAGGCAACATTGTTATAGAATGATGGTGTACTGGTTAAACCACTTGGTTGTATTTAAGGGTTATGAATGAATTTTAACGATATGGATATGTAAATATATATGTAAGGATAATATATATATGATTTGACCGATCTCGGTAAGAATGAGATGAAAATATTTTAAGGCAACTGAAGGTAAAAGTTTCGGATGGTGTTAAAGAATTGCTGATGTTGAACTGAATGAATATTACGCACCATGTTGTTTTTGAAGTTTGGTTAATATGAATAAGATGTGGACATGTGTTGGTAACATGGGTCATTAAGAAAAACTTTGATAATACTCAGAGTTTGATATTCGCATTGGTGGTGTATGCGATGTCGAGTTGTTATGCTAGGATGCCATTATTTGAGTTTGATATATGTTGAATTCTGATGTATGAATTTGGATAGGTAAATAGCATATGAGTTTATTACGGTGAAGGCGTGTTGAGCGCATTAGGTTGAGAGTCGACAAGTTGGATTATACTAAGTAGACTTGTATGTTGTTATATATTAAGTGGTGAGATGTAAGGTAAGGAAATACTCGAGGTAATATTACATGTGTTGTGAGGCATATATTGGTGGATTTATACCGATATTGAATTATGAGAAGGTATTATAATAATCATGTAGTGATATTGGTATCTTGATGAGGATTGAGGAGAGATGGTTATTGACCTTGTGGTGATGTAATAGTGCGATATGTGATTAGTGAGATGGATACTAAAATATTGTGGCTTATTTACAGTGAAGAAATTTGTGGCGAAGATATTATGGAATGCAGAATAAGATGTTGATAGACAAGATTGAGATATGAGTAATGTTGATATATATATATATATATCTATAGATTGATAATAAGATCATATTAGTTGTGTTTCATTTATATAGATGATGTGTATGATTGTGCTTATGTGATTTTGTGAGTGGTGTGGAGATGTGATATTCCATATGTGGTGTTTCTTATATGTGTTCATATATTGAGTAATAATATGTGGTTCTGTTATATATATATATATATGGATGAGTAATGACGAGTGGCTAATGACTGTGTTGATGATTGATGGAGATGATGTAACCGATAATTATACATATTGTGGATTTGTAGGTTGCTAAAGTTGATTATGCATGTTAAAGTGTTGTTATCACTTCGATATGTTAGTTCGATTTAAATTTCGAGGACGAAATTTTTGTTAGGAGGGTAGATTGAAATAACCCGTCCCGGAAAAAATATTATTTTATAATTATTTTGTTGGTCGGTGAATTATATTTGACGGTAGTACTAGATTATCGAGATACATTTTAGATTTTTATGAGTCGTGGAGAGTAGTATAAATAAAATAACATTTTCGTAATGTAGTTGTCGAGCCGAGTCGAGAAAATAAGCGAGTGTCATTCGATTTGAAAATTTAAACACAAACTAGAAACCATTTGATGGTTTTCATGAAACCACTTGCTACCTAGGAGAATGTGCAAAACTTCCTTCCTACTCTACTTATTTCCATCTAAAAAGCTTTACACATTTGATGAAACAAAAAAAAAAGAACCCATTTCCTCCTCCTCTCAAATTTTTGGTCGAACCCCCTCCCCTCACCTCTCAAAATTTTTCTTCCATTTTGTTGAGAAAATCATGCTCAAAACAAGTGTTAGATGCTTCTTCCCATCTCTACAACAAGTAAAGGTATAATTTTTGAATTTTGTAAATTATTTCTTATGAGTTGACTTATTATTTAAAGATGAAAATTTTATGATCTATAAACATGCATGTACAATCTAAGCTCATATAAGGTTATTAGAATCATTGGATGATAGTATACTCATGAGATGATGTTGTTTTAAACGATTTTGACTATGTTGACTTTTATAAAGAAATTCGAAATAAATAGTAACAGTATTCCAAAAATTATGAAATTTGGTTTGTGCGTGGCCCTTAACATGTAGAACATACGGCTAAAAGCAAAATACGATTTTGATTTGTTTTGGATTTATTCTGATTTTTGGAAGTTAAATGGCTGAAAAGTGTTTAAAATACAAAATAAATATCAAACGATGGAGAAAATTAAAGATATTTTATATGCATATTTCTTACTGTACTGTGAGTGTGTACACGAAAAATTGAAATGTTTTGAAATTGTTTACTATTTTTAGCGATTTAATTACTAAAACGGGATTTTGAAAGAAATTGAAGTATATCTGGGCTTCAAATTTAAATGTTGGATTTTATCAACGTTATCAAGGGTCATATTGAGTTGTTTCTAAAAGATGGTGATTTTTTAAAGTTGATCTAATATTTATTTTGATTTAAGGATGTTAAATGGAGTAGAAATGCATTTAACTAGTGAATAAAATGATTTTGGTGCATAAATAATTTTGGGCAGAATAGCTGGACTTCTTAAACATATCTTGAGCTAGAATAATTATATTGGAGGTATAAGAGTTGATTTGGAATTATTTTGATTTAAACAAATAAAATAGGAGATTAGAAAAAGTAAATTAACTCTATGGACGTTGATAGGAACCAAGCGTGGGCGGGAGCTTATTATATAATTAGGTGTACGCTAGTTGCTCTAGCAAAAGGTGAGTAACCTATCTCACAAAGGACACTTGCTATATGTGGTATTTATGTATATTAATTGATAATGGTTGAGTGGTTTGCATATACATGCTATGTTGTAGAATGTGTTGATTGTTATTGTTGTGTGGTTGAGCTTATTTGGTATTGTGTGAAACATTATATTTCTTCATGATGCACGATATTCAATGATATATATATATATGAAATGATATGAAATGTTAAATGAATAATGAAATGTGTGTTTGAACTATAGTTTGAGCTAAATTATGTTGAGTGGAGACATATGATCTATGCATGTGAAATCGATTAATTACGTTAAATATTGAGTTGAACAATAATAAGAAGTTGTGAGTTGAGTGAAACATAATATGACATAATGAGTTGAAGATGACACGAAATGATGGATTTGCACTATGAAATAAGTTGTTGAGTTGGTTTATGTATCAATCATTACGTTGAGTATAAGATGAAATGTTAAGCTGAACTAAAATATAGAGTATTGATACGTTGTTATATTGTTTGAGTTATATGAAAATATTAAATATGAGGAGTTGTATCATGGTGAATTTAAATTGGTGACATATGGTGATTGAAATATATGATGTCATGTTGAGATGTATGATGATGAGATAAAGACATATGGTTGTGGTTTGTAATGTTGATGTATGTATATATATGTTGTCATGATGTATGACGTTGAGAAACATGTGGTGATTGAGATAGATGGTTGTAATTCGGAGGCGATACGTATATTTGGTTGAGTTGAGATTGTATGCCGAATTAATGAGATGTTATCTGTGGTATGTGTTATATGTGTATATGTGATTATGTGGTGATTCATGTTTTTGTTGTTGTGTCGGATGATGTGCGGTTGTTGATATCCGGTAAAGTGCCCTGGTAGCGATAGAGCTACAGGAGCGAGGTGATGTGCCCTGTTCGACAGGAGCGAGGTGATGTGCCCTGTTCTACAGGAGCGAGGTGATATGCCCTATATGGTGCGTGGTGATAATATACCTTGTGCCGACGGGCACAAGAAGAACTCCCTGCAGGTAGAGGTTGATATAAATGCATGCGAAATGATAAATCCTGAATGGCCACAGGATGAAGGATAATACCGGATATCGAGGTTGTGTTTGAGATGTTGTTAATGTGTTGGATTGTTGATATGTATGTGTTGTTGAATGAGATGTATTTATGATTGTGGGGCATGGTAAGGTTGATTTATAAGTTGTGAATTACTTATTTGTATATATGTTAGACTTTATATTAAAATGAGTTATGATTATTAGTTGATGTTATATCTATATGCACTTATACATGAACACGTATGTGGAGTTGGTTACCACGCGTGGCGTAGTTTCTCACTAAGCTTTATAGCTTACCCCATTTACGTATGGGCTGGTATTCCACGCCAGCTCTTGAAGGTTGTTGCTGAAATTGCATAGCGGTGCAAGAATCATGGAGTGGTTAGCTCGTAAGTGAGACGCTGGTGGCTAGGAGTCCTCAACAGTCATAAAAAAAAAAACTCTATGTATCTTGTGGAGTCTTTTAGACATTGATGTTTTTATTATCGTCAGATATTCTATTGCTATGTTGACATGTTATGTATTGTAATGAGCTGTCTAGTTCACCACGATGGATAAATATTTTTATATCATAAATGACGTCATTTTTCTTTCGTCATCCATCATATGGTGACTCTGATTTTCATGTTGCTGACGATCCTAACTTCAGGGCGGCCGACCTGGGGCGGGTCGTTACAAGGAATGCCTCTATTAAGGTGGTTGGGTGCTTTAAACTAACTCTGGGTATATATGAAAAATGGTCTGGTCAACTTATCAATCCCCAAAAGTACACACTGTGGTTCAGTCCTAATGTTCTCATGGGAATAAGGAGAGCTATCTCGGTAACGTTATGCATTCCCGAAGTCAACTCTCATGAGAATTACCTAGGTCTCCCAACCACTGTTGGCACCTGGAAAAAAGAGGTTTCCACCTTTATCTTGGACAAGGTGAAGGCCGGGGTTGTTAATTGGAAACCCAGGCTCCTTTCTAATACGGGGAAGGAAATATTCTTATCACCAGTGTCATAAATGATCTCAGTGTATACAATGAGTTGTTTTCGGCTACATATACAGCTGTGTAATACAATTAATATTCTCTTTGATAACTACTGGTGGGGATCAGAACCAGAAAGTAAAAACAAAATATATTTGTTAAGATGGTCTACACTGTGTAAAGAAAAAGAGGGTGTGGGCCTTGGTTTTCGAGACATGAACAGCTTCAATCAAGCCATGTTGGCTAAGCAAGCGTGGCGCAGTATCCTTCTTCCATATTGGCTCGGTGTATAAGTCTAGGTATTTCCCTCAAACTAATTTCTGGATGGTATCACTGGTAAATAAATCAAGTTATACGTGGCGCAGTATCCTCTGTCTGAGACCTCGTAAACACGGGAACAAAGTGGGAGTTAGCAAATTGTGTAAATATTAGTGTATGGCAACATAAATGGGTTAATCACACACATTCCAACTCATTAATAACGCCTATCATTTTGGAATTTATAGACCTAAAAGTTGCTAATTTAATTGATGGAGAGATAAGGGTCTGAAAAATCGATAGGCTTAATGCATTAGTCTTTACTATTGGTAGGGGTGCAATTTAACAGATGTTATCGAACAGATTAGATGCACAAGTCAAGCCACAATGATTGTTAGAGCAGAAGGGGCAGTTTACAGTCAGATATGCTTACAGATACATTTTATCTACTCAATCAGATACTCAATCACATAGTAAGAGTAGCTATGTACATAAATCAACTTTTGAAAGATTGTAGCAATACAAAATTCCTAGCAAGATCAAGCATCTTATTTCAGGGTGTGTTGGAAAAATGAATCGATTAATAGAGAACACAGACAAACCAACTGTTATACTAGAAGGTATGCCAGGATAGAAATAAAGCAATTAACAACACACACAATGTGGTAATCCAGTTCAGTACCAATTTGATACTTACATTTGGGTGGCAACCCGCCCTGAAATGAATTTACTATGAAAAGTTCTTTTACAAGAAGGGACTTATACCAATCGCCCTTAATTAGACTCTCCTGCAATTATTGAATTCTATTTCTAAGTCGACATTAACCCTATACGACTATCCTATATGTGTATGAGATTAAGAGACTTAGGTCGTTGATTGAGAGGAACCAACAACCTGAAGTGGACAACTCCTAGATTACAACATAGTCTATACAAGAATACTTGCTTTTTAGGCCAAGAACGAATATGCTTTTGTCTTGATGTATTCAATGATCTTTAATGTCGTTTTTCCCTTGGTATATATAGGCACATCACTGAGTGGGTAGGCACACTCCTTAAGTCTTCAGTTAGGTCCATTAAGACTCTCTGATAAGGAGTAAATTGATCTCCTTCGAGATGCTTTCCACTTCGATATATAGTTCGATATGATTTCCTTCTTCATAGATATCATGATCTTGATTGTTACCAAAATCAATTCATTGACCAAATCTTGTCTCTTGACATACTCTCACTTTATTCTTTCAGTCAAGCCTCCCCCAAATCACGGCTTGACACATCCAGAATCAAATCATGGCTTGACACATCTAGAATCCTCCTTTGATTGACTTGCACAACAAGTAGCGGATTTAGCTCCAATTGATATAACAACTGTTTTTTTAGTTTATACTTCGTACAGACATATGTTAGTTTATCACTTGATCTTTTTCAATATCTTCATAACCTAACATCTTGTAGATTTATGTTTTCTCACTTGGCCTAATTGGAACACCACTACTTCTTGCAAGCATGTGACCATTTGTCCATGTAAAAAACTATTCCCAACTTTCGTGCATCAACAAACTCCCCGTTCGGCTAAGTCTTTCATGACTAATGCATTCTGTTTCTGTATACAAGACATTTTTACCAGCAACACGGATGATAGAACCCATATGCATAAATTAAACACACAATTGATGATAATCCAACTATCAGCAGCAGTGAATACACCAATAAAACAAAACATACAAATATTCAACAAAAATAAAAAGATTATCTAGATATAACGTAAAATTGTTTTGTACTGTTTTAGTCCCCCTATTTGACATAAAAACATAGTCAAAGGACAAATAGAGGGTCTTCAATCCTGATATTACTCCTGGAAGAGGTTGCTTTCTTCATGTGCTTTAGTACCTTCTTCTTCCTCATCAGCAGCTGCTTTTTATGGCCTCTTCAGTTCCTTGGTCGGCCCATCTAGCCTTTTGCTCTGCATTTTCTTGGCATTCAGTTTTTCCAACAGCCTGGTCCTCTTTGCAGTGTAGGCAACCAACAACATTACAGTTCCAACATCTTCTGGTTGGATCTCAGGGACTTTGTCCTTTGGATCAATGGTGACATCAATCTTGTGACCCCCTTGCATGAGTTTTCTACTAATTGTAAGTGGTATGATCTCAATTCCTGGTCCATCAGCCATTTGTACAAAAACATCTGGATGTTGCTTTATCAATATAGTGATGATAAGAACAAAGAATTCCAGAGGCTTGCACTTGACAAGGGATTTGGCATCTACAATCTGGTCAAAGATGACGTGCCCAAACTTGATCTCATGCTCACTGCCCCTCAGATAAATGGCTTTATCCATAGGATCACTGACATTGGTCATGTTTGAATATGGCACTACACTGGACATGGATGCCTTGTGAAGCACTGCATATCTGAGGCTAACATATGATGACCAAAGTTATCCCATCTTAGGCCAAGCTTGCAGATGTCCTCGAGTCAATTCTTAATGATGAGTGAAGAAGACTTTGTCTTGTTTCACCTTCATCATTTCTGCCATAACAGGAGTTAATGATTGAAATTGAACATTTTTCCTCTTGAATTTTATCTTATAGAACATTTTGTGACTAGAATTATTGAGTTCATCAGGGAGACAGCACACGGACTCCTTAACAAACCAAGTTGGGTATCTCCCAGGCATGACATCTATGATTGCATTCAACCTAACCTCTATCAAAATGTTCATGTATGTATGCACATTCATGGTCATCTCAGACAGATGCCTTTTAGCCACCATTCTTCTGGCACATACATAGTTTCACTTTACCATTTGCTCCTCAGTCTCAAAAGTCAGACCCTCCAGAGGGGCATCCTCCACATTAACCACCCTTCGATTGTTTATTCTCACCTTGTCCTCATTGAGTTTTTTCTTAGAACCTAATTTAATGGGGTTAGGAAAACCTAACTTTAAATCTGGACCATTAGATCTTGGTGGTTATTATAGTAAGTTTGTTGAGTGATTATAGGGATTTGATATTGGCGGTTATTGTATTAATTGTCTATAGATTAGTAGAACCTAACTATTAAAATGTTAGGTTCTAAGTACAACTCAAGTCTGAAGTGTTTCTTCTTCTTAGGACTGGATGGCTCATTAATGGATATACCTTTGGGCTTGGCTTGTGCAGCACCTGGCTTATTAGCCCTCTTCCTCTTCTCCCCATAGACTGTGTGTTTTCCTTTCTTTTTCGTGTTGTTAAACTTTTCAGTCTTTCTCCAGAACGTCCAAGTCAGCAACGAATACAACATATTCAAATGCCTTTCCCAATTTTCTTTTTTCAGAGCAGCTATGCTCTCCCTTGTTCTTCTCCTTCCAACACCAGTAGAGGAAGACACAAACACCACAACAACATCATCCTTCTCAGTAACTACAGGAACCTTCCCCTTCTTCCTGATGTATAATCTTGCTGGATAATTATTTTTCCTAACGATTCTTTTCTTTTGAGCAGAATTCTCAGCACACATTTATTAATACTCTTCATAATGTCCACGATTGTCTTATTCCTAAGACAAGTAGATGAACCAGTATGTGTCACATTTGGTTCATCACTATTAACAACCACCTCCTCATTAACCAACGGATTATGGAAGTCATTCATACCTCCTGCATCCTCATCAAGAGGAGCTACTTTGTTAGAGTGTTAGATGAATTACCTGGTTGCGAAGTGGTATCTACCCATGGAAGTCCATCTCCCTCTTCTGCTAGCCGAGCCTCCTCGAATTACCTGGTTGTGAAGTTGTATCTACCCATGGAAGTCCATCTCCCTCTTCTGCTAGCCGAGCCTCCTTGGAATTTTGCCTTACTTCGGCTTCAACAGCGGTTGTTTTCTCAGTAAATGAAAAAATTGAGTAATAAGGCTTTTGCTTTTGCTTGAGAGAGTTTGATTCAATAATAATTGTTAGTGTATTAACAACCACATGCCCCAAATGCCATCAGTTACACTATAACTGCATGCAAGACTTTTACACTTTTCTGCCAATTTTAGAGTTGTACCTGTTGAGTTCCTGATTGACTAACTCATACACCACTTGGAGCTTTGAGTGATGTAGTTTTGTTGTAGTTGCTATAAGATCATACAATATTGATCAAGGACATTTTTAAATAGTCCAAGGTTCTCCATAGATTGTCCTCCATCTTCTTCTTAGATGACGATTCAATATCATGATATCTGCCTTGCCGGTCAAACCTGTTGAAGTACTGGTCATAGCTTCCTATAGTGGACGTATTACTATCACTCCACCTCCAGACTTCACACATTTTTTCTAATCTTTTATCGAAATTTTCTTCCATTGATACATCAATGATGATTGGTGATTGACCTACAAACCCTTCAAGTGTCATAGGCACATCACCGAGTGGGTAGGCACGCTCCCTTAGTCTTCAATTAGGTCTAATAGGGTTCTCGGGAAAGAGATAAATTGATCTCCTTCGAGATGCTTTCCACTTCGATATATAGTTTGATTTAGTTTCCTTCTCGTAGATACCATGATCTTGATTGTTACCAAAATCAATTCATTAACCAAATCTTGTCTTTTTGACATACTCTCAGTTAGAATTAATCAATATTTTAACACAATATTCTTTCAGTCAAGCCTCCCTCAAATCATGGCGTAACACATCCAGAATCCTCCTTTGATTGTCTTGCACAACATGCAGCGGATTCAGTTTCAATTAATATAACAATTAGTCTTTTAGTCTATACTTCGTACAGACACATGCTGGTTTATCACTTAGTCTTTTTTCAATGTCTTCATAACTTTACATCTTGTACATTCATTCTGTTTTCACGCTTGACCTAATTGGAACACCACTACTTCTTGCAAGAATGCTATCGTTTATCCATGAGAAAAGCTGTTCCCAACTTTCATGCATCAACACGTGTCATGATAGACTTGCAACTAAAGTCAATCACAAGAAAAGATGAATCGGTCTATTCACTTCTTGGTCATTTTGTAAGGAACACGAAGAGTATTGTAATACCCGGCCCAAAGGGAGTGATGTGATATGTTTGATATGATTTGATTGGTACTACTCACACCATCAAGATGCATCTTCTTTTCGGTAGCCCAACTCATAAGAACTCCAAAGTTAAACGTGCTTCGCTTGGGGTAATTCTGGGATGGGTGACCCACTGGGAAGTGTCCTGGTGAGCACGTGAGTGAGGACAAAACGTGTTGGAAAGACCCGTCGTGGTTTGTGAGGTCAGTACATCAAATCAAATAACGTTCCTACCGGGTGTTCCGGGGCGGGGCGTTACAAATGGTATCAAAGCGGAGCCGTCCGAAATGTGAGAACTAAGTGCTATGCGACGCAAAGTGTTACGTCGAGGACCGGAGACACCCTCTTGAGCCCGTAGGAGCCACCTCTAGAGTCTCACACGGATGGTACGGTCTTGGATGTGGATGTGGCTCAACGAGGACGTTGAGTATCTAAGTGGGGGAGATTGTAATACCCAGTCCAAAGTGGGTGATGTGATATGTTTGATATGATTTGATTGGTACTACTCATACCATCAAGATGCATCTTCTTTTCGGTAGCCCAACTCATAAGAACTCCAAAGTTAAGCGTGGTTGACTTGGGGTAATTCTGGGATGGGTGACCCACTGGGAAGTGTCCTGGTGAGCACGTGAGTGAGGACAAAACGTGCTGGAAGGACCCGTGGTGGCTTGTGAGGTCAGTTCATCAAATCAAATAATGTTCCAACCGGGTGTTCCGGGGCGGGATGTTACAAGTATAACATGCATCTAGTTGACCGCGACCACCGCAAGTCTGAAGTACTTGGAGCATTCTCCTCTGAGTTAGAGGGAATCTCCTCAATTGGTTTTCAACATGGAAGTCTCTAGCTACTGCTTTAGGCAGGGAGAAGCTAGTTCGAACTCAGGTGGATTTATGTTGGTTTTCACCTAAGAGGCGGAGTTCTTAAAGGTGTTCAGAGGATGATAAGGCAACTACGATATTATGTGAATATAAGGTTGGGGGTCCTTTTACAGTGTATTTTTAGCTGGGCTTTCTCTTTCTCTTTATGAGTTCGCCTGACTAGGTTCTTTTGTTGGGCTGATTCGTGTAAATGGCTTGGCCAAATTGATGACCCTTGTTGTATCTTTAGCTACGATTTGTAGTCTCTTACTAATATATCGCTTATTTACGAAAAAAAAAGTTGATATGTGAAACTCCTTTATTGTTGTACCAATTAGTACAAAGAACCCCAAACCACTTGCAACTTAAATTTTCAATCAATTTCAATACGTTGGTTCATTGAGTTTTAACATTATCAATGAAGTAGCTTCACATTATCAATCTTATCTCCATTGCATGTCCCTTTACAAGCGGAACTCGATATCAAACAATGAATTTCGAAAACTTGACCTTTAGTCCACTGATAAAATTACAGATACTAAATCAACCCGAATCTTCTACACCGTCATAGCCTTTTTCTCGGTACTCGAATAGCAAAGTAAGGTCAAGAATTAGAGTACAACACAGGATACAGGTTGAACGAACTTGTCATAACTGACCTCCTTTGGTACAATCCAGATGGCTTGGAAGCTCTTGCCAGCAGTGTTCTTTAGATAGAATTAGTAGTGAATCAACCCAATTTCTCAACAAACACTTCGGAGATGCTTTGCCCATTAATCATTTTTGTTGTTCCTACAATCACGTCATATGATGCCCCTTCCTGAACAACAAAATGTAGCGAAGCAACTCATAATCTTGAAATACATACATTGAAACACGGCTAGACAGCTAGACCAGTCATTAGAGTGAATTTATACTAGAGGTCAACGATCCAAGTCATATTAGATTCAGTCATTGTGGCATGCAAACAAGTAGCAAGTTATCAGAGAAACGTTCACATATAAGCTTAACAATATAAATGAGCTAAAGCTAAAAGTCAACATCCTTCGATTTAAGATGGATGTGACAGTTTATGGAGTTGCTAATTGCAAGATAATAAATTGGAGGATCCAAACATAACAAATATTAAAAACTAAATTAAAGGAAACATTCATTTAATAAATAATTAGGAATTACACATATTATACAACACGTTGGGACAGAAAACTAGAACATACCTGAGAACTGAGGAACCGCAGAGCAGATATCTCTGCAAATGTCACTCCACCAATGAAAACAACAAGGACCAAAGACCGTCTTCCATCACCAACCCTAAAAGATACGAACTAACCTGAATTAACATCAAAATGAACAGACTTTTGTGGTGCTTTCATAATTACTACAACGGCACAACTTGGTGATATCTTCACCTCTCAGTTGCATAAACAACATACTAACTATATTTCAATCTTAACCAGGATTGGATCTTTCATGCTAAAGACGTTGAACTTAAAGAGTTAATAATCAATTACACTGTCTACAAAACTGTTTTGAACAAACACCCTGCCAAAGATAACAAATATCATTTGAAAACAAAATTCATTCTAAACCACGGACTTTTTAAGCGAAGTTACACCATGGAAGTAAATGAAAAATCGCTACATGCTGCTAACAACTAACAAGTACATACAGTATCATATGTGAACAAGATAATTGAACGAATTAAGGGTACAGAAGTAATAGTTCGTATGATAGATAATGCCGAAAAGTACTTGTCCACATTATGTTGCGACCCCAGCAAGGCTTCATTTGACGGAGTACTTGAGAACCCACTCTGAAACATTAAGGTCAGGTATAAAAGGTGGGCAGAGAGAGAGAGTAGAAAAATGACATGGATTGTCAAAAGGAAAATACTATACTGACCCTTTTGAATTCAGATTGTGGACCTGGAAGCCACTTTAGTATTTCTTCAATAGGACGCCTAAAAGACGAGCAAAAGAATGTAAGCATTATTTTTATACGAATGTAGTTCGAAAGTAATAATCAATTCACAAAAACTCCATTTCCTTCTAAATATAAGTTAAAACCAATGTGTAGAATATTTGCAATAGTGACCATAAACCATTAACTATAGCCATCCAGATAAGACATCATGTGTATTAATTCAGACATCATGTGTTAGTTAATTCAGTATCTCCGTAAGACAGATGGCTCATAAAATGTAAAGTTATGTTAGCTACTGTGGTACAAACAGACTACAGAGTCTTTATTAGTTTTTATATTAATGGTATCTAAGTGAATGTCTAACATTGCAAATGTGTTCACAGCAATTAAGCCCATCCATGGATCCAATCTTAACATGTTTAAAATATGAGTTATATGAACATATGAGGGATGAGTTTATGATAGCTCTATATGTGAAACAATATACATTGCAATTAAGTAGGAGACTCAATAATCTTCACAAAAGGTCTATATAGTACAGATGATGATTTTTTATGTTAGTTGCACTTTCTCAACAACTGTCTAGGAAAAATTACTATTATTAAGAGAGTAATCGATCTTTCAATGTTATATACCTATTCAATGTGTGCCTACTACTGTCCCGAAAGACAGGGAAGGAGCCTAAAAATGACAGAGATCAATGCATTATTATTGAAAATGTTTATGAATTTGGGAAAAATAATGCTCATTTGTCTACCTATTAATAGTGTTTTATTTTCTGCGTCGATAGTCAATGGAGCCCACATGATGCATCCCACGATAAGGACATAAGGAAGAAGAATCAATGCAGAAAATACTCTTAATAGCTATTTAAAGTTGTGGATGCGTCCCCACATTGGACAAGTGTGGCAATCATGAAAGAGAGTACGTCCTGTTCCATTTTTCCTTATCATTGTTTCACCAACTTTATGCTAGTAAGTTGTTAGTTTTATTGGATTCATTTAGTTTGAGAGTCTCTTGAGGCTTGAAGTAACAGCCATTACGTTCTTAAAACACCATTTCAAGTAGATGCATAAGAATTCTTACCACGAGAAATCCATTTCCAGGAAAATAGTATCCAGAAAGAATTTCATATGAAAACTCTTAGTACAAAATGAACCATAACACTATGGAAAAAGACTCACCATCCTGATCGAATTGCATGCTGAACAAGACGGATGCTGAGGGGTGCATATCCAGAAAAGACATATGAAATATCATTCGGACTGTTCCATTAGAAACAAGTAGAACATCAGATTTTAGACAACAAACTGGACCTGTTAGTGTAAAAGCAACAAACATGGATGCTTATACACAGCTTCGAATATAAGTAACAGAGCATGTGAATTGCATACAAGGAGAGGGGGAAAATGGTAAACAGTCATACACATGTGCACACATCAATACGTACATATTATATCAGTTTTCTATCAAACATACATATTATAATAATAAAATGAACATACATTAGAGTTCGTCAATTTATACTTGTAACTAAAAGAGTTATGCATAAAAATAAATGAAGGCTCAATCCTGACCTCATCGTGCCTGAGTTTGAAACAATTGTGATATGTACCACTAGGTTTTTGCATTTTATTTTACAAACTTCATGAATTACTCCGCCCCCTTCCCCCCCTCAATCTCATTCTTCGGGTGCGCCCTTGCTTCACACAGTACAGAACTACAAGAAATGGCTAAGGATATGATGTGCATTTTCTAGAGCTTTTTAACATGCAACATCATGAGTTAGTTTTATTGTGGGCCATTGAGGTCCTCCCCATAATACTGACCCTATATGGTGGATTGAATGTGTTGCTTTGTTTGGCTTTGGTGTGAAGCAAATTATCTGACATGTTTAGCATTCTTCATGTAAAAAAACATGTAGCTTCAGAATAGCATATAATACTTGGTTGTGTCTGTATCCTCAACCACAAGCTGGAGGGCACGTTTGATCATGATCCAATTGCTTCTGGATTCCTGAGAATTAGGTAACAGTATGATTATTGCAAAATTACATTTAGAAGCATCCAAAGCAAAAGAATCCTGCACAACCAAGTTCGTTGAGGTTTAAATAACAATGAACTCCCTCCATAAAAAAAGTCGACCGGTTAAATATTGAACTAATATTTTCTATATATTGTATGATATTTGGTGAAAATATATCTGCAGATAGTAGTTTAAATGATTTACTATTGATATAATAAGTTTGTGATTCAGATAAAAGCTACATCTGTACATTATATGAGGGGATAAAAATTAAAAAAAGATGGGGGAGGGGGGCATTCTTCCAATTTTCTCTAGGTAAGACTGCCCAAAACGTCAATAGTAAGTCTTTTTTTCATCTACCCACCTGAACTTTCGCCAACCTTACTAATTGGCACCTTAAGTGTTGAACCTTTTAAGTAGGCACCTAAATTGTAACTTTATTGGGTCAATTTCTAATAATCAATTTTAGTTAATTAAATAAAAATAAAATATATCATCTTCAACCTCACACTCTACCCCACCCCACCCCACCCCTACCAAGTCTTGATGATCTTCACCCAAGGCCAACCCAGTCCGTAAATGCTCGAACATGCTCATTTCTTTGGCTTTGTGACTCAGACCCACACAAATCAATACAACCCTCCTCATAATTTCAGCCAAGCATCAATAAAACCCATTCGCAAAGGTTTCAAAAATGCAGAGCAAAAAAACGAAAATTGTTGAAGTACCTCAAGGAAGGTGAAATAATTCAGCCCAATGACTCCAAATTGAGTGGGAAACAACATAAAAGTTGTCAAGTCTTCAAGGAAGGTGAAGATGACTAACAAGATATCAGTTGCTTACTTTGCTTGGTTGGACTTGCTTGGCATTTTGGGTTTTACAATGAATTTGAGCTGTCGTTTACTTCTTGTTCTTGAAAATGAGGGAGGGTCACCTAACAAAGCTTTCCATTTTGTATGCTTCCTCTTATGTAGACCACAAGTCTAATTTTTTCCCTAGATATCGTTGGTGATGGAAAAAGTCACTTGATGAGGTCGAATCTTCATCTCTTGCACTTAGAGGGTGGGTGGAGGTGGGGTGGGGTGGGTTGTAAGATTGAAGATGATGTGCTTTATTTTGTTTTTATCTAATTAATTAAAATTGATTATTAAATATTGGCCCAATAAAATATTTGTTATTTAAGAACGACCCATAGAATGTTGTTCGACTATTTGACCCTTTTTAAAACTGATGCCAAAAAAGTCTCAAAAAGCTGAAAAATGAAAGTCTAGGTGCCAAACTTATGGTTCAGGTGCCTAAATGAACAAAAGCTTAATAATAGTAACCATCTAATAAGCAGGGCGAACCTGTTTCCTAAATAATCCAGCCTTTTCCAGATTATTCAAAGTCGCCATGTGCTCAAATCCATAGCTATGAAGCAACTCTCTCCTGAACCACAGAAATTCAAATTTGAAAGAAACCTCAAGGGCATTACAGATAGTTACGTACTAATTTTGGAATCCGCAACTCATTAGAAAACAAGGCAGAAGCTTAGTGCAATAAATTATATCCTTGCCTTAAATAATCGAAGTTCTTTTTCGGCAAACCTGAATTTGTCACCGAAAACAGTATCAGAAGCCGCAGGACATTAAGAAGAGGTTCTTGCTTATGAATCATCTCTTCAATGTACTCAAAGCATCTGTACCAATGCATATATAGTTTACACGTAGAATAACAGTTGGTGAGCAGGAATACTATATGTTACAAGCAAAAGGAAATTTATGATATACATATATAGAAATACAGCATAATCATACTGTACAGTTCAAATTTAGGGTTATGGATCTTTTGTACAGCAGAAACCAAGCCCCCTTCAACTTATTCTAGAAGCAACTTACATATCAAAACTCTCAGCCTCCACAAGTGTGTGTTCCATATCAAGTCTCCCGAGAAATGAAGGTTTCGATGTGAATGAGGACAAATGTTGAGCAAGATTTATGTGCCTCTGGTGCAAACCAAAGCCAGTTAATTTGTGGAAATACAACAGAAACCATGGGTGATGGTTAGATTAAATAAAGAAGGGAGTATACTTACTGTTATTTCTGGCAATGAGTTCAGTTTTTTGACAAAATCTTTTAATTCAGAGACAGTTTGGTTCTGCACAAACAAGCAAGAATTTCAATTTTACTCCAGTAAGAAAAATTGAACCATCAATCCACCAAATTGAATGTTTGTAGTTTTTCAGCCAACATAAGCTACTTATATACTACCGAGTATAAAGAATCCACAGAACTTTGCAAAGGCAATAATTTAGTTAAATGGCATAGAAACTTTCTGCATTATTCCACTATGATGTGTAGTATGAAGCAGTTGAGCATCAAATTATAAGTATAACAACAACATTACGTATAATAGTTTGCCTTGCCAAAAAGAGTGCAGTTCATGCGTTTCCAGGATACTAGCTCCATTAACTGCTTCGCTTATAAAGTCGAAAACTAAGTGCAAACAATTGGCTGAATTAACTTTGAATATTGAACAAAATGAATTACTTGCTAATCCATCAAAAGCCAACTTACAGTGGTTGTCATGTCTGTGTAGTCTTGCTTCATTGAAGTGGCTTTTTGACGCAGAACCTGCAATCAATACTGCCAATGGTAATCGAATTGTTGGACAAGAACTATGTGAAGTTTGTGAGCTACACTGGTATATGTGGACGCCATTAAGGCTTGTAAGAGAAAGTTGCAAGAAATATATCAACCTGAACGACAACTTCAAAGTTGAGATCCCGTATCTCTTTGAAGAGTTTGTCGCTGTAAGATTATAACAGTATAATTAGTATGAAAGATAGTAGATGCTCTGAATTACTATTATGTAATCATATTAACTATAGACAGATCCATGGAAAGGAAATCCATCTAACAATTAGATCCAATCTGACATATGCTAGCAAAAAGCATAAGATCATATCTTCAATAAGAGATGCAGATAGGATGACAACAGTTGCAAAGGAATCAAGTATTCCTTCATGCACATGAGATAAAAATGAGTTTAAGAGTAAAATAAGTTTCCAGATGGAACAAGTTCATAAACAGTAGGTTGAGCCTAAACACAATTAATTACACAAACCAATATAAATTTACATCTTGACAACCTAATAAAGAAGAAGAAAAAAAATGGTAGAAATGTAACTTCAGTGAAGCCATAAGATGAGGAAAAGCAGGATTCTGACTATTAGTAAAAACCAAAGCATATAAGTAAGAGTGAACCGACGCAACAACACACGTGAACAGATGCAACAACACACCAGAGTGAAATATGCATATAGATTACGTACGTAGAATTTAGGGGAACCTTCATCTTTTTCCCTTCTTGCTGAACGCCCATAACGGATGCATCTAATTCTACAGCACCATTGCTGATGCCAAGAAGCTGCACTTCAGCTATTAGACAGCTTACAAAGGAACCTAAGATTATGGTTCTTTTATCATGCAAACATTATGGTTCTTTTATCATGCAAACAGAAAATCACTTCATGTCGAGTTTTTATTTCTTTAAAAATTCATTTTAAGTATATAGCTGTTAAAGATGTAGACAATTGTTATGTCTTCCAACAGTTTTAATTAAAAAAAATTTAAAAAAATGACAAACATTTTAATTATAGATTTCTTGAATGCTTTTCATTATGACATTAACCCAACACATATTACATATATATACCATCATTATTCTAATTTCTGGTGAACAATTTGTACCTCATCAACCAGGCCCTCATATGTCAACTGGGTACACATAGGAGTCACCATGTCTACCTACACATGGAACCAATATATAAAAGTTGATAATGTCAATTCAGTATATTAGGATGAACTCACAACTGATAAATGACACACATTTACTCTTCCCTTATCACATTTCTCATATTGAATTTTCTGTAGAAGATATCAGAGAGGGATTGCCCAACTATGAGGAGACACAGAGCAGAACTATAATTTTATTGCAAGTGAATTTCATTCATACTGTTTCATAAGAATTTACATAACAACTCGGTCATAAATGTTTGTTCACAGTTCCTGAATAGCGACATTATTATTAAGAAAAAACTTACACAATGTAAGAAGCACCAAAAAATAATTGATAAATCTAAGAAGTGAAAGCGAGTTTTGAAGAGGAGATAACAAACCTCTCTGTCTAGGAGGATGAGAGTATTTATTTCTGGCATGCTAACCTATGGATTGAAGCACTGTAAGTTAGAAATACAGTTGAACAAAAAATTACAAAAGCATTGGGATCAACGGAGTAATACATTGGACATGTTTACTGGTTCTTCAACTTGCAGGCTGTTTAGTATATCTGCAACCCGCACTGACGCTTTCCCTTTGGCTCTTACATTTGGTATAACTCCAAAGGAAAACTACAATTGCAACCACAAATAGCCATCGACTGTGAGGAGATAAATACACGCAATAGAAGTAAAACCAATATAACAAACCTAATTCAGAGCTTACAGCTTCTTGAGAATATCTAAACTCATAAGCAAACATTTATACCTCAAGCTTATGAATGGCTTTTGCTATGTGCCAAAGAGAAGTTGGGTCTCTGTCAACAGCAGTTTCCTAGAATTACAATACAGGGATCCCTGAACTTAATCATCCCGAGAGAAAAGAAAATGAAGATAGATAAACTAAATGGCTTAATTAAAATGAGGTAATCATACTTTGTAAGCAAGGTCAAGGTCAAATGATATGACATCTTCATCCACAGGAATTAGATACAACGGGTATTCCCCTATGGTTAACAAATGATGAACTTTTTCCTCCTCAAGAATCTGTTAAGCATGAGAACACATTAAGAGAGCTGCGAGTCCACCACAAAAATGAACTGTAATCATGTAAGAACATCACAGAGCCATTTAGAAGGTTCTGATGTACTCTTCTTTATCAGAATAATCACAACAGGTTTCTACTGGCTTTATTTTCTTTATAGATTGCTTAATAAGTCTACAGGCAGAAACCGAATTTAGGACATTGTCAGGTTCTAGAAATCAAAAACTTACTTTCTCGCAAGCAACAGACCGGCGAGGAACAAAGTACAGGAAATACTCTCTTTGTATCCCTTGTGACGTGTCACTTTGAATTTGTGAACAAATGGATTTCATATAGTGTAGCTGAGATCGGACAAGATACACCAATCTAGTGCACTCAGTTTCGACAGGTTCTGCTCCAAGATGACACAGTTCAGCCCCATTTTCCTGTTTTATATGCAAGAGAAACTCATCATATATATCATTACGTGACTTCCATCTGCGTTGGAATATAAACAACGATGTTTCTCCTTCTCTCATGCTCCAATGTAGACTGTTCATTACATTATAAGTATATACTCAACTTAGAAAAAATTTGCGAAGTTTCATAGGCCCAACTCGGTATTAAGATATTAACAAATTGAGATAATTTGTTGCCCTTCTTCAGGTTTTAAATTCCAAGTAACATACAAGACTTCTTGGTTGTTCATTTTGCATTGTCAAAAATGAATTATAATTCGAGAAAGAAAGCAACGCCCACCTACATGTAAACTCAACTTCTCTTCTAAAGTTGAACAAGCTACAAAGAAATTAGTTAACTTTTCAATCAACCTAATTAATACTCCCTGCATCTTCAAGTTTTAAATTCCAAGTAACGTATAAATTCTTAGTCGTCCATTCTGCATTGTTCCAACATAAGTTCCTACGAATCAAATTCATCACTTCCATATCAAATAAGTAGATTCAAATTCCTAGCCTGTGATATATTCATCACCAAATATTATACAAAATATTTAAGGGGCAAATGGCTACAACTATGTTTACTGAATGTTACAAGTCCATCAGCTATGTTTCACAACGTCATTTTCAATCACCTGTGTTTCAAAATGTTCCCCTCCATCATCTATTTTGTCAATCTATCGTTACTAATATCATGTGAGGAACACGTGGCTTCTTAGCAAAGTACATCGATCATTTCATTTAATATAGTTTGAATATATAATACTTGGTCTCTAGTGATAAATTTTTTGTTATGTGTGTGTTAGAGGTGCAAAAATGATGAACTCGAAACATTTTCTAAACATAAGTGATTGCTAGAGCCATTTGCCCATATGTAAAACTACTTTCGAAATCAAATATTCAAAACTGGACAATCGCTTTCGGATGGAGGTAGATATGATTTACCTTGAGGAGTGAGCTCTGCACGATCAAGGACAATGATCCACTGAGCTTCTTATCGATAATCAAACACTTCCTTCCTCGAATCTACACATAAATAATCAATATTCATCTCAATTAAGTAACTAAACAACAATAATCTCACCAAAAAATATAGTATAGTTCGATTTTCAATAGTCAAAACTTAAATAATAAATATTACCGCCTTAATTTACACAAGTAACTTCGATTCAAATAAAAATTGTAACAAAAAATGAGTAAAATTTAGTTGAGGCAGATGAAAATTGACTTACATTTTTTAGGATAGTTAAGAGCTCCTTCTGAGATTGATCTCTAAATAAAATGAATAAAATTAGTAGAAAAATAAAATAAAAAATTATGAAATGCGTGATAGAATAATTGAAGATGCAAATTTTGGTGAATTTACCGTAATGCTGAAAGGTTGATCGGAGCGTTGTCTAAATTCGGAATTTGAGCCATAATTCTGCAGTTTTGACTTCCTTCTTCTAAACTCTCAACTATTCAATGCCTTCAATAGGGCTGGGTAGCTGACTGGTAATCCACTATCAACTCGGTAGTGACTCGAGATATCCGACTCGATTATCTGCTCGATTGTTGGGATCCTCTGTACGCACACCCGAGTAGTGCTTTTTAGAGTATGAAATGATCATTTTGCCCCTGACTTAACTTCCACATCTCTTTCAGTTCCAAATAGGGGGCATAAACATCATCTCACAATTGTTTTGGGTGATCTGTTATACACACCAACACAGTAGGAACTATAAGTGAAAAGACAATTCTGCCCTCCCCCTATTTCGAAAGGTAGTGTTGTATAAGTTTGAGTTGGGGGCAAAATTATAATTTCAGTCACAAAAGATAGGGCTTCGAATGGTTTATGGTTTTATTCGGTTTTTAACCGATTCGATCGAACAGGCAGTTTTTTCGGTTTCGGTTTTTCCCATTCATCACATCGGATTAAAACCGATCGTGTCTATGTCAAATAATTTTTTTTAGTAGTTGATGTATGATGGGAAATTGTGAACAGTTTTATTTGGAAAAAATAATAGAACTCTTTCTAATGTAAAATCGGGAACTCAAGCGCACAGTGTTAGAGGGTAGGGAGGGGTCCATAATGTCGACCAAGCCAAAAAGGATTAGTCAAAGTAAAGGGAGCCTCATCCCCTTCCCTAATCACGCTCTAGAAAACACCCAAAATCCCAAAGTAAAAGCCCGAGTTGTACTTATATGCTTACAACTATCTTGTAAGCACCATGCTCACAAGGGTTTCATGGTCATTTAAGAATTTTTTTTTTAAAATGGAATGTGAAAAAGTAACACCAAATTTATTGCACTCCAAATTTATTGTCATTTATTAACCAAAATAACACCCAAATCTGAAATCTTAATTATGAAATTTTACAAAATATACTCACAATTTTAAACTTGAATACTTAACACATATAAACAATACAAATTTGATTGGTGTACTCGAATTAAATTTTTATTTTCTACTGTGATTTATATAATTTGGTTTGGTATTGCTTTGAGTCTAGTCAAGACAAATTCAATTGGATTTTAATTATTCCACCAATTTTGGTAGTAATCATGTTACGATTTCTTAAGTTGTTAGAGTTAATTTTGTGTTTAGAGATAATGAGAGATACCAAAATATATTTTAAACATGAATAGTAAAGATATATAAATACATTTTATGTGGTGTTATTTAAGAAATATGCAACACCAATGTATATTATTCAGTGGTGTTATTGAACAAGAACGGAACACCAGTGTGTATTAGTAAATTGTGTCACTAAAAATATATCTAAAATGAGATTAATACTAGAATTGTTTATTATTGAAGAAATATATCTAAAATGAGATTAATACTAGTAAAGATATATAAATAAATTTTATGTGGTGTTATTGAAGAAATATGCAACACCAATGTATATTATTCAGTGGTGTTATTGAACAAGAACGGAACACCAGTGTGTATTAGTAAATGATGTCACTAAAAATATATCTAAAATGAGAGTAATACTAGAATTGTTTATTATTGAAGAAATATATCTAAAATGAGATTAGTACTAGTAAAGATATCTAAATAAATTTTATGTGGTATTATTGAAGAAATATGCAACACCAATATATATTATTCAATGGTGTTATTGAACAAGAACGTAACACCTGTGTGTATTAGTAAATGGTGTCACTAAAAATATATCTAAAATTGTTTATTTGCACATGCTAATTTCTAGATTATTTATTTGTACATGTTAATTTTGAATACTAAATATTATGTTAGACAATAATTATGTATAAATATTACACTTTTTACACATTTCTCAATTTCAAAATTTAATTTATATTCTTGATCACTGACCACGTCTTTAAATTTCTAGACATTTTCTACTAGATGACATGAGACTGAGAAAATTCATTGATTTTTTAATGAAAGAAATAAAATTAGAAAAAGAAGTTATACTTCAGTTTATTTTAAATGAGATTAATACTAAAAATTCATATTTTTTCGACATTGGTGAGCTGAAGTAATCATTGCATTTAACTTCCTCTCTCCAATCTCAATTAATTGCTAATTACTCTATCATTAATACCCAAAATACCTCTATTATTGTTTTTCCACTTAAAAATGTAAGGACAAAAATACCCAATTAAATATCAACCATAGGATTAAAATATCACTTAAACTATTAATCTAACGGCTCAGATGGTAATGAGCACCATGCTCACAAGACCTCCTAAGCATAGAAGAAAATTCTCGGTAGAATTATATCTTAGGTGTAAGAATTTTTCTAAATTGTCTTTTATTGTGCGTTTGTTATTAGAAAAGGTAATTAATGGGTGGACAGATAATTCAGTAGATACGTTACTCAAAATATTTTCTTTAGCGCTTCCAGAAGGGTCAAGACTTCCTACATCATATTATGAAGCAAAGAAAATTACAAAGGAATTAGGCTTTACTAGTGAAAAAAGATGCTTGTCCCAATAATTGTATGATATTTAGAGGTGAAGATAATTTGCGTGAAACTTATAAAATATGTGGTGAATCAAGGTATAAAGATCCTATGAAAAAGATAAGTGCTAAACATATGAGGTAATTTTCATTGAAGCCCGGACTTCAAAAGTTATTTATGTCATCTAAGTCGGCCTCTCTAATGAGATGGCATGGGGAAGAACGTAAAGATGGTGGAGTGATAAGGCACCCAGCTGGCTCATTAGAATGGAAAGATTTTGATAAAAGAAAAAAACATCCAGAGTTTGCATCAGATTTGGGTAATGTTAGGATTGGGTTGACATCTGATGGGTACTGATAGACATGCTCGTCATGTAATAGCTTCGATTACATCTACACAAACTCCTAATAAGGTATCTTGAATGGTTGATGACTTGTATATATACGTTCAATATTTATCTTTTATTGATATAGATTATGATTAACATGGGAAAAAATATATAGGATGGTTCAAGGGTTACATTGTTTGGTGATGGTATACCCAAAGAAGCTGTTGCTGAAGGAATTTTGATAAGCAAAGATCCTAAAGAAAAAGTCTTGAATATGCCTCTTGGTCCAGATCACTGAAAAATATTTTTGAAAAATGTTTTATGCCCAAGTTATGTATTAAGTGGATCATGTGAAAATGCGTTTACTATTGCACAGGCAACCAACAGTTTTCTCACTTGACCCAAAGTAAATGTATGTATGTATATAATATGTTAAATTTCAAATTAGTACACACAAGTATTGTAACTAGTGTACTTTGTTTTTGCATGTACATGAAAATTAGAAGGTGGTACAAGCTAAGTGTGGAGAAATATGGGTTTTTATCTTCGAAAAATAATATCGTTGAAGCACCATATATATGTAATTTTGGATATCATTAACTTATACTTTGTGTTTTGGAATACACTATTTTATTATGGTTGATTGGTTAGATTAATGGTTAATCGAATACTATGTAATGAATGATTTCGTTATATTGAACGTTAATGAATGTTATTTGGGTTTATTAATATACATTTTTAGTGTTTATTTTATAACTTTAATTTGTTACAATATGAAGTACGTAATAATTGTTAATTGAGGTTTCCTAATATTTGTTACACCAATATTGATGTAATAATTGCTCAATAATAGAATTGGTGGACATTTGTTACACCCAACAAATGAGTAGCAATTAGTGTTTTTGTTACTACTGATGTGACTGTAACAATAATCAATTGTTATTGTTACGAACACAGGAGTAACGAAAGACATTCATTACGCAATGCAAATACCGTAACTGTCGGAATATCCCGGGGTTGCAAGACACAATGAACTACGATAGTTCATATGTCTAGAAAACCCTAATTCGTTGATCGTTAGAACTTACACAATAGAACTAGCTCATAGAAGTATATGTTTAAAGATAGTGTGAATATGCTACAACTAACATAATCAAAGAGTGTGACTACAAAGATATACCTTTGAAGCGTGAGCGGAAACGATATGATCTTCAAGTGCTTATCCCCACACCTTGCTCCTTGCTTTCTTCTTGAAGAAATTTCTATCACCAAGGTGATATGGAACTACTATGAAATAGTCCACACCAATACCTTAGATAGCAATAAGACACACTTGGACTAGTGTGTGTTATTGAGGAATGTGTAGTCTAACTACTATAGCAAACTATAGAACAATTTCTATACTCTAACACTTAGAGATTTGCTAGAGGGTTTGAAGATGAAGTGTGTGTGTTTGTTTGTGTTCTCTAACAAGAGTTGTGTGATACTTAGCTTGATTTCTTCACATTCAATATCATCTTATGATATAGAATGGATGATGAAACATATTGCACACTAAACAAACACATTAACCATCCATATGGTTAATGCCTCTTGGTCCATGGAAGATGCTCTTACAAGAGTTCTTCCCAAGGGATACAAAGCCTTCCCAAGGCATAAAGTAGCCACCAAGATGTCAACTCCTCATAATGATGAGATTAGTTAATTAATCTTAATTAATTAATTAAATCATATCTTGTTTAATTAATTCATTAATTAATTAAATCATTTCAATAAATGATAATATATAAATATATATCTCACATATATATATATACATAAACCCTAAATAGTGCGTCCGGAACTAATTCCGGGCGCACCATCGGTTCGGGACACGATCTCGATCGAACCGAAATTCCTCAATATGGATCAAATCCCTTATTCACTTTCGGGTCACTACTCGAAAGTATCTTCGGTAATTGTTATGTGTGTGACCTCATAGCCCGAGTAACGAAAGCATCGGGATTCAACGTATAAGACCGTATACTCGAATCCCGAAGATCATCGTGAGAGCCTAGTCTGCCATTCGATGACCCCCGGCATTATCTCGGGTGAGACTACTGATAGTTCAGATAACTATCGGTTGTTGAACCGTATATATAGATGATATAGTTCACGGGCACTAATTGAGGAAATTGACACATCAATTTCCAACACTCCCACTTGCCCTTGGACTATTACCAATGTCTTGGATGTACACTTGCATCCTTGTCACATGATTCCCTTTGTCCTCGGTTTTCGTCATAGGCTAAAGCAAGAAAGCGTGTCGCCAACTCCTATGACATAATTTCTCGGAACACGAGATAGTCTCACTCCCGTTCATAACGGGTGAATTCATAAGTAAGACTAACTCTCCGAGTGGCCAGAAAAACCTTCCCTGTATACCAGGGTGGACAAAGACCCTACCAATGCATCACCGATCATCTCACCACTACATTCACATAAGACCCAACGTACCCCATTACCACCAGTAACGGATGGGTCCGGAAGTAGTCAAAGCCTCATGCTCACGTAGCATGAGAATGATATGCATGTAGGTCTCAGAACCTCTATCATATGGCTCGTGTGAAATATAGGACACAATATCTCTTCTATAATTTCACAACGGTCACTGTCCAGTACCATGTCAAGACTCTCTTGACAATGAACCCATGTAATGATTTGGACCATCCTTTTGACTTAAGAAACAAAGTCAAACGAATCATTACACACTAGTTTGGTTGTGTCCGTTCCCAAAACGCTGGGACACACCACTAGGGACAATGTAATCACCATAGTTCTTGTCTTGAAAAAGGGGTTCCTTAGCCAATACACTTATTGGCTCCTCTTCAAGAACTCGTGATTACATGGGAATTAAAAAATTTATCATACAACTATGATTAAATATTCAATTGTTTATGCAAGTGCCATAAAAGAATAGGCAATCAATAAACAAGAAGTAATACTTTTATTCAACAACAAGAGTTTTACAAAAGTATACTTCATACATATAAAACAAATAAACTGAAATAAAGCTCCCACTAAGACTAAGACCACTGGGACCTAAGCCTAAGTCCAATAGCTGAAGTATGGAACTCATGTTTAGTTTGAGGTAACGGTTTAGTCAAGGGATCAGCTGCGTTGTCGTCTGTATCCACTTTGGATACCTTGATGTCATCTCTCTGGAACATTTCTCGGACGAGGTGATACTTCCTAAGGACATGCTTGGACTTATGATGAGCCCTAGGTTCCTTAGCCTGTGCTATGGCTCCAGTGTTATCACATAACAACTCAATTGGACCATCAGCGCTAGGAACTACCCCAAGCTCAATCATAAACTTCTTAAGCCAACATGCCTCCTTGGCTGCTTCAGAAGCTGCAATGTACTCGGCCTCCGTAGTAGAATCTGCAACTGTGTCCTGCTTGGCATCGGTGAAACCTTTTGCAATCAACTCCTCATCTCCGCCATATACCAGTAACATATCCTTAGTCCTTCTTAAGTACTTAAGGATAGATTTCACAGCGGTCCAATGGCTGTTGCCCGGATTCGCTTGATATCGGCTGGTCAGACTCAGAGCGTACGATACGTCTGGTCTAGTGCACAACATGGCATACATGATAGATCCTATGGCTGAAGCATACGGGACTCTACTCATGTTCTCCTTCTCGACGTCAGTGGTGGGGCACTGACTTTTGCCGAGAATAGTACCAGTTGTGATAGGCAGTATTCCCTTTTTGGAATCGATCATATCGAATCGTCTCAGAACCTTATCAATATAAGTGTCCTGTCTCAGGCCAATCAACCTATTGGCTCGATCTCGATATATCTTGATTCCAAGGATATACTGCGCCTCTCCTAAGTCCTTCATTGAGAAACACTTACACAACCATCTCTTGACTGACTCAAGGAGCGGTTTGTTGTTTCCAATGATCAGTATGTCATCTACATACAGGACTATAAATGCAATGTGGCTCCCACTTACCTTCTTGTATACACAAGCATCCTCCTCATTCTGAATGAAGCCAAATTCTTTAATTGCTTCATCGAATCGGAGGTTCCAACTGCGAGAAGCTTGCTTGAGTCCATAAATGGATCTCTGAAGCTTACATACCTTCTTAGGTCCTTTCGGACATGTAAAGCCTGGAGGTTGTGTCATGTACACATCCTCCTCAAGGTTTCCATTAAGGAAAGCGGTCTTTACATCCATTTGCCATATCTCATAGTCATAATATGCGGCAATGGCTAAGAGGATCCGAATAGACTTGAACATGACTACCGGTGAGTAGGTTTCATCATAGTCAATACCATGAATTTGTTTGAAACCCTTCGCCACTAGTCTAGCCTTGTAAACATGGACGTTTCCATCTTTATCAAGCTTTTTCTTAAAGACCCACTTACACTCGATAGGTCTAGCACCTTCGGGTAAGTGAACCAATGTCCAGACATCGTTCTGGTACATAGAGTCTATCTCGGATTTCATGGCTTCAAGCCATGACTCGCTATCTGGCCCTTTCATTGCGGCTCCATAAGTATAAGGCTCGTCGTCTTCTATCAAGAAGGATTCCCCATACCATCTATCGGGAACATGACGAGTCCTATTGGATTTCCTAAGGGTCGGTACTTCTTCAGGAGTTTCATCTACCGTGGATCTAGGGTCCAAGATAGGATCCACCATGAATGGAGGATCTACTTCCTGAAGTGAGCCTGCCGAGTTCGTTAACTCGACTTGCTCATTTGATGAGACCCTTGAGTTCAATAACCCAACTCTCCTATTCAATGAGTTTCTTGAGTTCGATAACTCAACTTGCTCATTAAACGTGTCGAATGAGTTCATTATCTCATTTGGCTCATCATCTTGAACTTCTTCAAGTTGTACCGTATCTCTGACATTTCCTGATAAAAACTCTTTCTCAAGGAAATGCGCTGTCCTAGCCACGAAAATCTTATTTTCTGGCTTAAGGTAGAAATAATACCCTTTGGTTTCCTTTGGATAACCAATGAAATGGCACAAGTCAGCCTTTGGGCCTAGCTTGTCTACGTTCAATTTCTTGACGTAGGCCAAGCAACCCCAAACCCTGAGAAAGCTAATCTTGGGACGTTTCCCAAACCACATCTCATATGGTACTTTCTCAGCTGACTTGGTTGGACAATTATTTAAGGTAAGTGCGGCAGTTTGCAACGCGTAACCCCAGAAGCTGACATGTAGGTCGGTTCGACTCATCATGGATCGCAAACTGTCTAACAGAGTGCGATTCCTCCTTTCGGACACACCATTATGTTGTGGTGTTCCGGCCGGTGTGAGTTGTGAAACAATTCCACAATCTCTAAGATGAGCGTCAAACTCGTGGCTCATATATTCGCCTCCTCGATCGGATCGAAGAGTCTTAATAGTCTTGCCGAGTTGATTCTCTACTTCATTTTGGAATTCTTTGAACCTTTCAAAGGCTTCACTCTTGTGCTTCATTAGATAGACATAGCCATAACGGCTAAGGTCATCCGTGAAGGTAATGAAGTAGGGAAAACCACCTCTTGCAGGAGTGTTCATTGGACCACATACATCGGTATGTATTATCCCCAATAAATCACTTGCCCTTTCACTCGTTCCAGTGAAAGGCGATTTGGTCATCTTGCCTAAAAGGCATGATTCGCATTGGTCATATGATTCAAAATCAAGTGACTCAATAATTCCACTTTCGTGGAGTTTCTTGATGCGATTTTCATTTATATGACCAAGTCTGCAATGCCATAGGTAGGTAGGATTCAAGTCGTTAGGCTTGTTCCTTTTAATATTTACATTATATACCTCATGATCCTCATCTAGTATGAAAAGGCCATTTTGGTTTGAAGCTTTTGCATAAAGTAAACCATCACGATTAATAGAACACATATTTCTTTCCATAAGGATGGTAAAACCATCATTGTTCAAAACAGATATGGAAATAATATTTCTAGAAATAGCGGGAATACAATATACATTATTTAAAACTAAGACCATCCCGGATGGTAGTTTTAAATCTATCTTGCCCACGGCAACTGCAGCAACCTTTGCTCCATTGCCCACCCGCAAGTCCACCTCTCCCTTCCGAAGAGCTCTACTGTCCTGTAGTACCTGCATATTTCGACAAATATGAGAACCACATCCTGAGTCAAGTACCCAAGTAGAGTTATTAGAGGTGATAAAAGCTTCAATAACGAATATACCTGCCGGAAGAGTCCCACTCTTCTTGTCTTCGAGGTACTTCTTGCAGTTCCTCTTCCAGTGACCAGGTGTATTACAATAATGACACTGGTCAGTCCCTTTAGGACCTTTAGCCGGAGTTTTGGAAGTCTGGGCCTTGACTGTTTTGAGAGAGTCAGTCTTGGCCTTTCCCTTCCATTTCCCCTTGCCTTTCTTAAAGGCCTTCTTGTTCTGAATCATCAGAACAGAGGGAGTAGGGGTAGAGCTCTTCCCACACTTCAACGCAGTAGTATCAGCCGTGCTGATCATGTTATGTAACTCCGATAACGATTTATCGAAGTCATGCATGTTGAAGTTCATGACAAAGTTACCAAACTTGTCAGGAAGGGAACGGAGGATTATGTCAACGGCCAAATCCTTGGAAAACTGAGTTCCCAAAGACTCAAGTCTCTCGATGATCCCAATCATCTTGAGAACATGAGGACTGGCCTGTTGACCATTGGATAGTTTGCAATCCATGAGGGCACAAACAGCTTCGTACCGCTCATTTCTTGCCCGCTTCTGGAACATCTCTTCCAGTCTGCTGTACATGTCATATGCTGCCACATTTTCGAACTGAATCTGAAGATTCGGTTCCATGTTGGCTAGCATAAGACATTGGACATCCAATGCATCATCCACGTGTACATCATATGCACTACGTTCTAGCTCATCGGCATTATCTCCGGGTGGTGGAGGAAGTTCTTCCTTAAGAACATACTCGACTCTCTCGTGCTTGAGAACGATTCTCAAGTTACGAGACCAGTCGTTGAAGTTATTGCCATTGAGTTTACACTTCTCAAGTGTAGATCGGAGTGAATTTGAAGTTGATTTCTTAGCAGTTGCCATCTAAAAACATGCGAGTATGAAACGACATTCAGTTTAATTTATATGTAAAACATACGATACAAGTAAAGCATGCTTGAAATAATAATACGAGTACCAACAACCCCTCGAAGTGTACAAGTATACCAAGACCCCACGGACTTGGGTATGAGCGGCACACGCAATCATCCTCATATTCCAATCCATGGGTAAGTCCTACTAGACTATCATATATTAATCATCCAATGATTATATATGACTCTTGGCGTCTATCATTAGTCGTTTTATGACACTATAGACTTCCTTTGCCAAACGGGCCGGTTCGATGGGCTAACCTGTAGCCACGTTTTAAGTAACCTTAGTTCACCATAAAGGGATGGATTACATTTGCCGGTTCGATGGGCTAACCTGTAGCGCATGTAATCCCATTGCCTCCTATTCCTATGAATCAAAGTGCCCATCTAGGGATGATCCACCCGAAACGTAGGAAAGTTTGACAACTTTGAACTTAGGTTTGGCAAACACTTAATTATTACGTGGAGGGGTTTAGATTAAACATGTAATCCACATTTCATGCATATCACATAAGATATACATATACTTCAAGAAAATATATGTAAGCATGAAACATGGCATGAATAATAAACACTTTAAAGGGACGTGATATGGCCTAAAAGACATTAAATAAAACTAGTCTAACTAGTTCTAAACTAAGTCCTTGGTCTCCGTCTTCTTGGACATCGCCATGCTCCAAGTCCGTCTCTTCATGTCTTGTTACATAATCAACTTTCGCATTAAATGGCACATGCGCCGCGAAAAAGAAATAACAATACAATAATTTAAAACGACACATGCGTCGTATTTCAATATCAAGGACAGTACGCAGACTGTATTTCGAATAAATACTAGGCCATATCAAATCCCCATTCCATTCAGACTACAGTTTATATATGTATAACACATTATACATAAAACACATAAACATACTAGGAATGGAATAAAACACACAAGCAACACACAACTCACACACATACTCACATTCAAATAATGTGAATCATAGTCATATATGCATATCATAACCTTTAGTTGTCCAACAACTAACATAGCCAATTATCGGAAGTTTTACCATAAGTTCAACATTTTGAACTAATAACCCAATTACATTCAAAGAGACTTAGCATAAGTTATATTTGTTAAGGTTTGAAATTCATAATAACTCAAACCTCAAACTTCCTTTCGATACACAATTAATCAATTTAATTAGTACCGATAGGATAAAATCAAAGTGCTCCCACTTACCTCCACAAGACTCGCCATAAGACGATCTTATGTTGGAAGAGCTAGACTTTGACATACATGCTAATTTTAAACTATTTTAAACTTCTCAAAGAATGTTTTGGACTTATAAGATTATTTCCGGAATGAAAACAATCTCTAAGTCACCCATAACAAACCGAAAACGTCCATAATCATCAAATGACTTTGGACTTAATCGATTTGTTTTGTTTCGAAATCATCAAATGACTTTGGACGTGCATGGACGCGTCTAGGGGGGCCGAACCAGGCTTCGGGTCAAGGCGTTCCTTATCCAGGGAAAGCCGAGGGTGCGCGTTCCAGTGGAGCCGTGTCCTTGGCTTGCCTGGACTCACGCGAAACTTAGGTTTTGTCGGGGAGGGTTTTCCGAATACGAAAATCGGCTACGGTTCATATATCGACATATATACTATATGGTACTACTTTAAACACTTCTAGAACATGTTAAACGTGTAATATAGCTCATGATACCATGTCGGAATATCCCGGGGTTGCAAGACACAATGAACTACGATAGTTCATATGTCTAGAAAACCCTAATTCGTTGATCGTTAGAACTTACACAATAGAACTAGCTCATAGAAGTATATGTTTAAAGATAGTGTGAATATGCTACAACTAACATAATCAAAGAGTGTGACTACAAAGATATACCTTTGAAGCGTGAGCGGAAGCGATATGATCTTCAAGTGCTTATCCCCACACCTTGCTCCTTGCTTTCTTCTTGAAGAAATTTCTATCACCAAGGTGATATGGAACTACTATGAAATAGTCCACACCAATACCTTAGATAGCAATAAGACACACTTAGACTAGTGTGTGTTATTGAGGAATGTGTAGTCTAACTACTATAGCAAACTATAGAACAATTTCTATACTCTAACACTTAGAGATTTGCTAGAGGGTTTGAAGATGAAGTGTGTGTGTTTGTTTGTGTTCTCTAACAAGAGTTGTGTGATACTTAGCTTGATTTCTTCACATTCAATATCATCTTATGATATAGAACGGATGATGAAACATATTGCACACTAAACAAACACATTAACCATCCATATGGTTAATGCCTCTTGGTCCATGGAAGATGCTCTTACAAGAGTTCTTCCCAAGGGATACAAAGCCTTCCCAAGGCATAAAGTAGCCACCAAGATGTCAACTCCTCATAATGATGAGATTAGTTAATTAATCTTAATTAATTAATTAAATCATATCTTGTTTAATTAATTCATTAATTAATTAAATCATTTCAATAAATGATAATATATAAATATATATCTCACATATATATATATACATAAACCCTAAATAGTGCGTCCGGAACTAATTCCGGGCGCACCATCGGTTCGGGACACGATCTCGATCGAACCGAAATTCCTCAATATGGATCAAATCCCTTATTCACTTTCGGGTCACTACTCGAAAGTATCTTCGGTAATTGTTATGTGTGTGACCTCATAGCCCGAGTAACGAAAGCATCGGGATTCAACGTATAAGACCGTATACTCGAATCCCGAAGATCATCGTGAGAGCCTAGTCTGCCATTCGATGACCCCCGGCATTATCTCGGGTGAGACTACTGATAGTTCAGATAACTATCGGTTGTTGAACCGTATATATAGATGATATAGTTCACGGGCACTAATTGAGGAAATTGACACATCAATTTCCAACAGTAACAAAAGCCACACATTTGTTACGAAATAATAAAAACGTAACAGAACTCATTTGTTACTGCAGGATGGCGTAAGCGTAACAAAAGGGTAACAAAAACGTTTTTGCTACAATTTTTTAGCATTTGTTACTAATTTACCACAATAGCAAAAAACCATTTCTTTTGTAGTGAGTCAAGAACTGAAAATACCGTTCTGCCCAGGATTTTTTTATGAGCAGGAGTCCAGATTCGGTGCATCAATAATTCGGTGCATCCGGTGCATCAGGTACCCATTTAAAGGTTTTATGTGGGTACTGTACCCACTTGAAACTTCATCATTGGTACTTGTACCCAAATTGTACTATAACAATGGTACAATACCACATATTTATTTTGGATTGATAAATATGTGGTATTGTACCATTGTTATATTACAATTTGGGTACAAGTACCCATGATGAAGTTTCAAGTGGGTACAGTACCCACGTGAAACCTTTAAATGGGTACCTGATGCACCGGGTGCACCGAAGTATTGATGCACCCAATCTTTTCACTATGAGCAGTGTACACAACTTCCCTAAAAACTTACAATAAAACCAAGGCTTGTGCTGATATACATCCTCAGAAACTTGTCGTCGTCTTCCCCTTTAGTGTACTGTGAAGCTAGGTTCACATTTTTGCCGCGATGGCATGAAGGTAGAGGATCTCCACATAGCCCAAAATTTCCCATGAACCTAGTAGCATCAAAATCAATAACGGTGTGCTAAGCTAACTGGAATGCTCCCATCAAGGGCAGAAGGAGAGGGGGTGCAGGGTGGGCCATGACCCCCTGACTTTTGAAAAACCTTCATATATAGTTCATGTAAATTGAAGAACAAAACATCTAATAGCTCAACTGCCCCCCCCCCCCCCCCCCCCGCCTTGTCTTGTTAAGGTAAGGTGCTTGGGTTCGAATCCTAGGAGCCTCTTTTTTGTAGTTTATTTTCCCCCTATGGCTTTTAGTAACCACAGTCTACACTCTTCAACTTTGTTAATTTATGTGTAATTATTTTTTCCAAAAGGCCTGACCCATTATATTATTAGTCCAAAAACAATAAATATTAACAACATACGGCCCTAAATCACCTAATATTAATTACATAATAATTATGAGAGTGTACTATTGTGAAACCATATACTATAAGTCATTAAGCCAACATTCATGTAAATTATTAGCAATGTTTTAATTTTCCACACAATGTCACAAAAAAAAATTCAACAATTGATTCTTATTTTAAAAAGGGTGGACCTTTAATTACAAAAACTATTACAACATTGTCTGATGTTTTAATTCTTACTGGAAATAATGAATACGTTTGATATCGAAAATGAAGTTAGAATTTATTTTGGCCCGCCTAAAAGTTTCTATAGATATTATTCTATACCCTGGAGTAAAACCCTCAATGTCAGATGGGCAACACCATACACACACCATAACATTGATTTCTTTAGGTATAAAATGATGATTTTACTCCGAACGAGCTCTCTCACCCATAAAGCTTCCAAATAGGGGGAAAAACGATAATTTCATACCAAAACTCTATTTTTTTGTGTGTATAACAATATTTATTTTTGTTTCAACTTGGCCCCCCTGATTTTTCATCCTGGTTTCGCCCCTGGCTCCCATTGAGTTGATTGAATGAAAGATCCAAATAATTGAGAGTGGTCAACTTAGTTATATTCAAAAGAATTTCACCAGAAATTAGATTATGAGACAAGTCCAATGCTTCTAACATTCTCATTTGACAAATCCTATTAGGAATTGAATCAACCAAAAGATTATGTGATAGGTTTAAAGAATTCAACCCGTCGAGACTTGTTAGTTCTTCAGGAATGAACCCATTTAATTTGTTGCTTGAGAAATCAATTAACCTGAGTAGCTCAACTGGCTTACGATTGAATTCTAATTGAAGCCCTTTCCAGGAATTGTGGTATGTTCCTGGACAAGTTGTTGTTTCCCAAAAAGAGATGGTGACATACTCAATTGAGTTCGGCAGAGATCCAGTTTTTTTGTGTCCTTAACCAATGTGAAATGCCTTTCCTAACTTGCATGCTCCTACCTCTAGCACTCGTAGCTGAAATGGGGGAGTGAAGGTCATAATTATTCGACAAATCAGACATGGCTGGAATTGCACCTTCAAGTTGACTATTTGACAAATGAAGATATTTGACTAATACCAACTTAACCGAATAGTCGGGAATCAGACACGGCTGCTGGTTAGATGTTGAGAAAGAAAGATCAACTAATTTGGTACTAGCTTTCAGCAACGGGGATAATGCCATGAGGTTGAGGTGATCTGAGTACGAAAGATCAACGACTTCAAGAGAAGTCGATGAATTCATTTCTGTAGGAGTTGGGAAAGGGAGGTCATTATTTTGTAGATATAAGCTTGTTAGAGAAGGAAGTTTCGGAATTGATTCAACCCAATCTTTAGCTGAAGCCATTCTTATAGAACTCATATCCAGAAACTTCGATGAAGTTAGTCCAGCAACCCATGCCAATGAGTCTACTTGAATACGTAACTTATATTCATCATATCGCGAAGAAAATGCATCATAATCAGTGCCAAGATCTAAGTTTTCCAGGTGGGAGAGATTCCCCAACTGATGTGGAACCTTTCCGGCCAATGGATTATGAGAGACGTTAAGATATCTTAATCTCTTCAATGAGCCAAAAAATTCTGGTACTTGGGTGAAGTAATTATTGCTCAAGTCTAAGTAGCTTATATAAGATAGATGAAGAAGAAAAGAGCTAATCTCACCTCCTATGTGCCCATGGCCGTGGCTTAGGTCGTGATAATCGTGTGAGGGACCATGAAGATCAATCTTCACCACACGGCCAGCTATAGTGCAATGAATGCCTTCCCATATGCAGTAATCCATATTTTCACGAGTCCAGTCCGTGAGATTGCGTTTAAAACCGAGAAGTTATTAGGAAGCAACTCATGACTTGAATTTTTATAAGAAGGAAATAATTGTAAAAGAGAAACTTGTCTAGGCAATGTGATGATACTCAATCCTCCATGTTGTATTTATATTACAAAAACACCAATTCCATTGCAGTGGCCACCATAGACTTTGGGCAATGAAAATGAACTTTACGTTGTTGACAAACGTCTTTCTTACTTCAAAGAAGAGTCATCATATTATTGTCGTGACCAACTGGGTGTATATATTTCCTGACCAAATATATACGTTCTTTGTTACTCATTACTGCAGACTGCAGTAGCTGGAAAATCAGTCTACAACGCATGGTTATGTTTGGGCACATGGGTTACCAATCGCATAAGAGATTCTATAAATAGCCAACCTTTTCATTAAATAAAAATAACATTCAAGCTTCTCCAATAACATTTTTTCTCTCTCATAATTGGCGATGTATATTAAGATAGACAAACCAAACTAAATCGAGACTAGTTACTGAAAGTTCGTGATCAACTAAGCGTGTTATATCACTTGTTAAAGCTACTGGTTTAACAGAAGGTAAAGACAGTAAATAAATCAACACCGAGAACTTGGTAACCCAGTTCAGTGCACACGCACCTACTCATGGGAGGCTGCCTTACCAAGAGAACAATTCACTATCAGAAAAGCGTCTTACAAGGATGGACTTACTAGTATGCCCACATACTCTGTATCGCCCTAACTAGGCCTTTTCTATAGTCTCCCTACGGCTATAATATCACTCTCCCAGTGATTAAGGTTGACACAGGTTTCAATGTAAGAACAACTTCACTGTTGTTGAATGTGTTAACAATTGTACATTCAGTATAGAAGCTTAAAGAACAAAATGCTTCTATACACAATATGACCTAGACAATAAGATAACACAAAGTGCTTAAAAGCTTCTTGCGTGAAATAGATAAAAGGTGTAAGAGACGATCTTCAAGTGTAGCATCGGGCTCCTTTTATACTAGGTCATTGGTCCTTGATATCAATGTGGTCAACCTTGATTTAATACTCCACAATTAGCAAGGATCGAGTAATGTCTCCTTCAATATGGTCTTCAGCCGTGATTATGTCCGCAGCACAAATCTCGTCTATCAGCATTAATTGTTGTTGACTCTTTCTAGAAGGAGATTATTTGATTAATTAAACAACTCAAACTTTCATTGATTAGCCTCCTTTAATGCATTGTTACTAACACTTGGTGTATGAAACACTTCATCCAACTCATGTACCAACAGTTACAAAGGGGATGGATCAGGGATAGGCCCAAGTGGATCTAAGATACAAATAACATTGAAGCTTCGTCGAAATGTTTGTGGTCGAACCTCTACTCTTTTAGGTGACATGACCCGACAACAAGCAAACACAACCTTAATCAGAGGATCTCGGCAACTCCCCAAAACTGGACATGTAGAACGCACATCCGGAGGCCCTTCGAGACAGAACCAACCTGAGCAATGCATCAAAAACCCAGCGAGTCCAATCCGAGAGTCATCAGGTGATCTTGCTTGCAAGTTGCACGTGAGTGGATCACTTTAGAATTTGCAGGTGATTCATTTTCATATTAAATATAGTGTAGATATTTATATACATATATGTGTTTATATATATTTGTATATAATATATATATTAATGATTTGTTATCAATGAAAACACATCGCCACCAATCCGACACCAGATCGACGTAATATATCTAATCTTCCATCTTATTTCTGCCTTTACTAGTAAGTGTTGTATTAGTAGTAGAGTACAATCAAGTAATTTTAACAATCATTCAAAGAGTCACTTGTAAAGTCTGATGCTCAATAGCGTCGATCTGTTAATAGGGAAGCGACTCATCCCATCTATGCTAATTATAAATTTTCTGATTTTAGAGTTTTTTCGAAGGAGGAACTAAATTATCCTTCTTTTCAAATAAGAGATTAAATTATTTTTTGAACAAAACATAAAATAGGGGATAATTTACAAAGAATAATAGCTAAATCCCTTTAAAAAAAAAAGAACAATTCAGTCCCTTCTTCACAAGCATTATGAAAGTTCAAGGATTGTAACAAATAAGCCATTATTTTATCATGATTTGCATATATGAATATTTGAGGACCCCACTACTTGTCTTTTTTATGTGGTTGTCTAAACGAGATTGGGCCATGTGGAATAACTTTTTGCTTGAAAATACTACTCATAAATCTTCAACAACAAACTTTCGAACTTTCAAATTTGGTTGAAAATAAAATACCTTCCCATTCATAAAAGCATCTTCAAGATTCTCCATTTTGCTTACCATTACTATTTTCATCTTTATTTTTTGCCACTAGTGAGAGTTGGCACCTTGTTTATCTACACTTGTATTTCCTTAGCGTAATAAGGGCAAATGACTGGGATGATCACCTATCTTTGAGGAGGGGTCCTGGTTGATCACCTATCTTTCAAAAGTTTCTGGTTGATCACGTATCTTAATAAATCGGTCTTAAATGGTCTTAAATGCTATTTAATCATAAAATTTTACTAATCCATACTTAAGTAGGTCACGTGACTTGCATGTGCTATCTTCCAAGGGCAATTTAGTCTTTTCACATATTAATTTCAGGGGAAAAAAATAAAAAATAAAAATTAAGACTTTGACCCAATTAAACGAGGAACCCTAAATTTTTTTTATTAATTTTGATTTTTTATTTTTTTTCCCTGAAATTAATCTGTGGAAAGACTAAATTGCCCTTGGAAGATAGCACATGCAAGTCATGTGACCTACTTAAGTATGGATTAGTAAAATTTTATGATTAAATAGCATTTAAGACCATTTAAGACCGAATTATTAAGATACGTGATCAACCAGAAACTTTTGGAAGATAGGTGATCAACCAGGACCCCACCTCAAAGATAGGTGATCATCCCAGTCATTTGCCCAATTATAATTACATACTTAGCTTAATAATTACTCCCTCCGTCCCTAAAAGATTGTCACATTTTGACTTTTGTGGTCAATTACAATAAAATTTGATCATGAATTCTCATTAAACGATAAGAAATAATGTAGTCTTGTGGGACCTCGTTAGATTCGTCTCAATATATATTTTTGAAATATCAACTTATTATAATTTTTTCGCATGTAGAATAAGAGATATTTATGTTTTAAATCGTGTTTTATTGACCAACAAAAGTCAAATGTGACAATCATTTAGGGATGGAGGTAGTACATGATAGTGATAAAATATGTTGAGAGTAAGACATTTAAAATTAATTTATAAGATATTAGACGACTAAATATCTTTTATTGCCGCGCATTTCTTTTATTATGAATTCCTCCCGAATTGATATACCTTTTTTTTCAATTGATATGATATTATTAAAAATGATAAAAGATAACAAGTGAAAATCCGATGCAAAGTTAGGTATTACAATCAGCTATTAAAGCTGCAACAAGCCAATGTGGTGGAGCATTCCAAGTAACGTCATGCTCCAATCCGCTATTCGTGCAATTGAGTTTACTTTAAATGAGAAAATTATCAATATGGTAGAAAGTGGATTCGAAAATCACAAATTAGTTTTCGATATTGGACAAAACTCGCGACTTAGTTTAAAAACTTATTGAAGTGTATGTTAACTTAATGGTATTGGCTTCCACTTTCGCAGATAAAAGCTTTGTTAAATTTCAATGCCTCCGTCAGTTTTGGACTAATAAGTTGTAATTTTTATTCAATATTGAGGACTAATTTTAATTTTAATATTTCAAGGACTAAATAACAATCTTAATCCACTTTCTAAATTATTATGATAATTTTCTCTACTTTAAATCGATCATATGTGATTCTTTAATAAACTCTATAGTCATCATCTCTATCTATTACCGACTATTTTATTTTGTTGGATATATAAGTATGGTAGAAGATGATAACATTCATAAGATATTTCTCTAATATGGAATCTTATGAGTTTAATGGTATGTTTGGTCTCAAACTGAGACATAATTGTACTTAAGTTCCAGCTAATTTTATTGTTGTAGATTAATGATTGAAAATGACACAAATATTGTAGCGTAGTTTTCTAAAGTGACAAATACTGCAATATGGTTTCGAGAAAAATAGAGACTTATGTGCAACGGTTGTCACTTTTGAGGACTACTATATTGCACACTGTAACTTTCAGAGATTAATCTACAATAATATAACTATTTGGGACAAAAATACAACTTCATTCGTTTCATTATCTAGAATCAAATCAACCATTATTTGAGAATCTTATAGTAAAATATTCTAATCCTTAATGATTCTCCAATAATTATGTTCCAAGGGCTCCTTATTATACAAACCTTTCCAATTCTAATAGTATATAAACCAGTATTTCTTTTACCCTATTCCTTACCAAATCAAAAAAACAACTCAAAACTTTCCTTACCAACATTTCCTCTTAGCATTTTCTACTTATTTCAAGCCAAAAAAAAACCACTTCCTTAACATTAACATTCTAGACAATCACACATGGGCAAGAGAGGAATGAAAGAAACCATCACCAGAAAATTAAGTTCATCATCATCAAACTATAATCATCATTCACTAGCAACTCCCCAGGTTCTTCAACAACCTTGTCAATATAGATATGTACCTCAAGAATCCAAATTCTGTAGTATGATTGTCCCCAACGTTGTCCTAACCGAAGCGACGACCACGGTTATACGTATGGCTTGTTAGACTAGTCGCTAGTACCGTTTTCTAAGCTTAAATCTGTAGTAGTGACCATATTAGTTAAATAGTTTTTTTTGCTAAGCTTTTTGGGAGTTTGTACAAGTACTAAAGCTTAGAAGGTTACTTTTTGCACTTACTCGAACCACTATACACGCCTTGATAGTGTTTTTGAGGAGTTAAATGACAATTTTACTTCTAGAAAAATTTTTATGAAACCCTGCACTTACAAATAGAAGGGTAAAATAGTCATTTCATTCCTCGAAAAACACTATTTAGACACAGTGTTGGGATGTGTATAACAGATCAGCTAATAGAGCTTTGTTAATTGCTCCTTAATTATGCAGTTGGTGTACTTGGATCTACTGTAGTGTATGACTGTATGTATAGTTGTTTTAATTTGTGTTCTCATAATAATTGTGCCTTGTTTTTCTTTTTATATAAATATCTCATCGCTAATATCGGCGTTAACTTAGTCATATACTAATCACATAATTCTTGTAGGGTTATATATAAGATATCTAAACTAATAAAAACTAGAAAAGGATATAAAAATTGACACCGAAAATCACGTGCATTTTATGTGACGAAATTAATCAAGGAACATATGACAAACTAACTGAATGGAGACTTCTATAACATGGGCGAGCGAATGAGTACATCTAAAACACTAATGAGCAAAAAGGGTACAAGATAAAACATAGATAATAATCCTTATCTTTCGCCTTCTTATATATATTTGATCCATATTTTTCAAGGTATGAACTTATACAATAGCCAACCTAAATTAATAAAACAAAATACTTCTTTTTATCAGTTAATATTAATGACCAAACTAATCAAAATGTAACTCGTCAAATTATTGATCAATCCTTTACTTACTTTATTCTTAATCATTAAATTTAATTTGTTTGTCTTAACTCGTTATTTTCTTCCATTAGATATGAATTTTTTATAAAGGAAGTACTGCTTATGGACTTAACATTATATTTTCTATGTTTATGCATAAGAATATAATTAAATCGCAAAAAATGAGAAAAAGTATAGATGAACTAATTAAATCACAACAAATTATATGTTGATAAATTTTTCTCAATGAAAAGAATAGGAGTCAATAATGAAGTGACAATTCGGCTAATGAATAATCAAATCTTTATCTCGTTTTAATAAATAGTATATGACCCTCGAACTTAGGAAGATCTTGATAACAAATCTAGAGAAATTTAGTAAAAAACGATTTAGAAAGAGAATCGAATATTGGCTTTCCTTAGATGAAACGTACTCATCTTTCATTTAGACATTAATATTCCAGGCTATTCAACAATGGAAAAATTAGTAATCATAAATGGTTGATTTACTTTACGCTTGTAAAATAACCTCCGGATTTGATTCGGTTCAGAAAGTTCGTTTCGTTGTTCGGTTAGATGTAATTTGAATCAAGTTAGAACCTCATCTTTCGATTCAATAATTAAATTGAACATAAGGTTCAATTTTTCGTTCTAATTACATACATTTATTTATTTTCCTCATTTTTTTCTTATTTTAATAAGAATATTAAATTTGTTTTGAATTTCGAACAATTCGAATCTAATGTCCTTCTATTTTCCCGAACTTCCGGTCTTTTTTTTTGTTCGAACTCGAACCATATCGAATCTTCAAATCGAACCTTGACAAAGTTTGGTAATATTTGGTTCGTTTACGAGCCTAGTTTACTCTAAATATATCAATGATGTATTTTGTTTTCATTGTAAGTTGTTCATATTTAACAAGTTATACAAGTTTATTAGCAAAGAGCGAATTGCATAAATAGTCCCTGATAGTGTCACCAAGTTGCAGTTTGGTCCCCAATAGTGGCACCGTTGCAGTTTAGTCCCCGAAAGTGGCAAAAAAGTTGCAGATTAGTCCCCACGTTAACTATTCCGTTAATTTTTAACACCAACACGCGATGAGAGGTCAAATTTGGACCAAAAAATGAATTTTTAAGACTTAAACTCATTTTCCGTATCTCATGAAAATTCATTACGAAGTTGAAATGCAAAATTTTATTAATTTCTAACACTAATAACGAGTTTGTGTCTTCAAAAAAAATATTTGTTGCCCCAAATTTAACATTTTATCGCGTGTTGGTGTTAAAAGTTAATGGAATAGTTAACGTGGAGACTAATCTGCAACTTTTAGCCACTTTCGGGGACTAAACTGCAATGGTGCCACTATTGGGGACTAAAGTGCAACTTGGTGACACTATCGGGGACTATTTGTGCAATTCACTCTATTAGCAAACGAAGGAGAGAGGGTTTGAACTTTGAAACGTATTAGTGATAAACTATTTAATCACAAAAGTAATACTATTAAACATGATACGAGAACTTCTTAAATGAGTTAAGTGCCTAGGATTATGATTGCAAAAAAAAAAAAAATCAAAATAATGCTACAAGAATGATTGAGAGACTTGTCAATTAGATGCATAAAAAAAGAGAGGTTAGAAACATAGATATCAATCTATTATTGATGATTTTGCAACAAGCAATATTGAGCGAGTATTGCTAATCAATTTGTAGATGAAAGCATATAAATAACTAAAAATGATTTTCCATTTGAACATTGTATTTTACTGAGTTGCATGATTACCAAATTATCTTGTGTACCGATTTTATTATAGGGCTAATGACAGCAGCAATCACCTATGTTTGCTAAATGTTTCCAGTCAACCACTTGTGTTTTAACAGATTCCATTTCATCACCTATGTTTCAAAAGTTTCCAGTCCATCACCCATTTTGTTAACAAAACGTTAAACATGTCATGTGATTTGTAAGTGACTTTCTTCAGGGGCATTTTAGTAATTTTACATGCTACTATGTTTTCTATCCATTCCATCACCTCACCTATGTTTGCTAAATGTTTCCAGTCAATCACTTGTGTTTTAAATTGTTCCATTCCATTACTTATCTTTAAAAATGTATCCCATTTAGTCACGAAATTTAACTATACATACTAAATATAATTATATATAATAAAATTATGTTTATATATATATGTATCTATATTAAGTATAATTATGTTTATATATATGATATGTATTATGTATACATATAATTATATAAAATAACTATAAATATATTAAATACGATCTCACACTTGGGGAAATATTAGGCTACATAGTTTTTATTTCTAAATTTTATATATGGTCAGACTTATATTCTTTTATTTATATAAATATAGTTACTTACTACATACATAATATATATCATATATATTTAATATTTATCATATATATTTAATATTTGTCATATGTATTTAGTATATATAATTATATTTAATATATATATACATTTAATATCTAATCATATTTAACATATAAAAACATATTTAATATATATAACTATATGTATATACATAACATATATATAATATATAAACACAATAAGACTTAATATTATTCAATGTATAATTTAGTATATATATTTAATATACATAATTGTATTATATATACTCGTGATCAAGTGGGATCCATTTTAAAACATAGGTGATGAAATGGAATACTTTAAAACACATGTGATTGATTGGAAACATTTACCAAACATAGATGAGGTGATGGAATGGATAACAAACATAGTAGACTGTGAAATTACTAAAATGCCCCTGCAAAAAGCCACATGCAAGTCACATGACATATTTAACGGTTCGTTAACGGAGTGGGTGATAGATTGGAAACTTTTAAAACATAGGTGATGAAACAGAACACCTTAAAACACAGGTGATTGCTGGAAACATTCAGCAAATATAGGTGGTTGCGGCCATTAACCCTTTATTATATACCCAATCACAAGCTAATAAACAATCGATTGAACTGTTATACAACACACCAAAACAGGGAAACACTACAACACACACCATAATGTGTCTTTCATTAGAGCTGCATTGCTGCAATTGGTCGGTTATTTTGTTTAAAAAAAAACTGAATCGACAAAACTGGTTTTTTTGTGGTGGAGAACCGAAACCGGTCCAAAAAGTCGGGTAACCGACATTTCGGTTTTACAGATCGATTTTTGGTTATGGGCCTATAATATGGGGCTAATTCTTGGATTGATCTTTAAAGATTTTTGAACTTTTTTCGGGCTTTCTTGCTGTTTTGCTTAATTTGTATTTTGCAATAATAATTAATGAAATTATTATACGAGAAAAAAAATTAACAATAAATGTTAAAAATATATAAAGATGAAATAATAGCACAACAATCTACCAATTAGTAAACGTACCCACAAATAAAATAATGACCCCACCGGTAAATTTTCAGGTCACCCTCCTGCAAATCAAGAATTCAAGTTTTAATATTAGTTTACTAATAAGTAAAATTGAGAAATGAGAAAATGTTGCAACTTGCATTTTTTCAGAACTGAGAAATAATGTGATGCCGCCTGACATACTTGGACCTGTGGTGTTCCTACTTCTGAAATTATGTTTAAATACCACTAACTATTCACAATGGGGGAAATAATCACGAGGACCATATATATACAAGAAAAATTGATCCCCCTCTTTCTCTAGGGGCGATTTTGGGTGCTTATTCTCCTTCTTAAAATTCTTGTCGTCTCCGAACTCGTGGTCGAAGCTATGACCCCCCACCCCCTACCACCCACTGTGGTGGGGCAGAAACTACCTCCCGCACTAGGGAGGTGGTGAAAGAAACGTACAAGCCAAAATTGGTGGTGGCCTTAAACTCTAGCTCCTTGCTCATGTCCACAACCACCAATGCACTTCGCACAATCAAGGCGGCTAATATGGCATGTGATATGCCTATTATATATCAAGATCAAAGCATGATTTGTTTACCTTCTAAAGATAATGTCGATCAAAACCAAGAAAAGCAAGAAAACCCTAATCTTAAAATTCAATAAAACCATGTACTTCAAAAAACACCAAAACAAGGGAAACACTACACACACAGCGGAATATGTCTTTCATTAGAGCTGCAATCGATCAGTTTTTTGGTTTAAAAAAATTGAACCGACAAAATCGGTTTTTTGTGGTGGAGAACCGAAACCGGTCCAAAAAGTTGGGTAACCGACATTTCGGTTTTACAAATCTGTTTTTGGTTATGGGCCTATCATATGGGGCTGATTCTTGGATTGATCTTTAACGATTTTTGAACTTTTTTCAGGCTTTCTTGTTGTTTTGCTTCATTTGTATTTTGCAATAATAATTTATAAAATTATTATACAAGAAACAAAAAGTTAACAATAAATGTTCAAAATATATAAAGATGAAATAATAGCGCAACAATTTACCAGTTAGTAAACGTACCCACAAAATAAAATAATGACCCCACCGGTGAATTTTCAGGTCAACCTCCTGCAAATCAAGTATTCAAGTTTCAGTATTAGTTTACTAATAAGTAAAATTGAGAAATGAGAAATTGTTGCAATCTGCATCGTTTCAGAACTGAGAAATGATGTGATGTTGCCTGACATACTTCGACCTTTGGTGTTCCTACTTTTGAAATTAGGTTGAAACTAGGAACATAAATATAGAAGAAAAATTGATCCCTCTCTCTCTCTCTAAGGGCGATGTTGGGTGCATATTCTCCTTCTTAAAATTCTTGCGTCTCCGACCTCGTGGTCGAAGCTATGACCCCCACCCCCTACCATCCACTGTGGTGGGGCAGAAACAACTTTCCCTCACTGCGGAGGTGGTGAAAGAAACGTACAAGCCAAAATTGGTGGTGGCCTTAAACTCTAGCTCATGGCCACCACCACCAATGCACCTCCTACAATCAAGGTGCCTAATATGGCATATGATATGCCTATTGTGAATCAAGACCAAAACATGGTTTGCTTGCCTTCTAAAGATAATTTCGATCAAAATCAAGAAAAAGCAAGAAAACCCTAACTTGATATTCAAGAAAATCAAGTACTTCAAGAAACGAATCAAGAAACTACTCAAGATAATGTTAAGGTAGGTTGTTCGACCATCTACATGGCCGTCGACCTTGAAAAGACCTTCCATTCTCCAGCTGTTTGCCCCCACCAATCTTTGGTGTTAAGAATAACCCTATCTTGCTCAGGAATCCTACAACAGAAGAATGGGAAACAGATGGGAATCTTGCAACCGTTTTTCCTCTATTGAAGGAGACTTTGGGTGCAAGTTTGCTAGGTGAGTCGAGCAAGGCTGCTTCCTTGGGCGCCAAGGCTGCTAATGTTGATGCAAAATCGTCAAAGGTGGTTGCTGATGTGGAAAAAGGAAAAAACGCGTAGCCCCAAGCAACCTATGCCCAAACCGTGTTGAGAAATGCTCAGGGGTACTCATACCCGACGTGAATCTGCTTGTAGATATGATATCCCCAAACCTACGACTTTAGTACCTTCTTCAACCATGGATGGGAAACCCATAGTGTTATTCAACACAGATGATAAGGCTTAAGTTTCTTACAGCATGCAGTATGCTTTGGTTTGTAAGTTCTCTCATGGGCGACTCAATATCAGGCGCCTCGTGAGTTACATGTGTGGTGAATAAGTTAGAACGGTAATAATAAAATTAGCTTAGGAGTGAACTACAATCGCCATTAGGCGTTAAAAATTAACACCTTAACTAAATTTTGGACCAATCTGCAAGCATTGGCCAATATCGTGGACTAAGTTGCTACTTTTGTACTTTCGAGGACCAAAAGCCAACCTGAACCCACTTTCGAGGACCATTTCAGCAATTACTCGATACCAACTTAAACAAATACTTAGAAAACACACCTTGAAGGTTAGTATCTGACATATCTAGTGTTATCACGAGGAGCTAGACCCAGGACTATCCTATTGCTCGAACTCAACATTTTCCCAATTACGTGTATATGTATCTCGTACATCCTCCACAATCATTTTATGTAAAATAATGCATGCCCTCATTATTTTACCTAGAACACCGATATCCCACATCCTACCTGGTTGACGTATAATGGCAAAGCGTGCTTGGAGCACCCCGAATGCACGTTCCACATCCTTCCTGCACGATTCTTGTTGTTTGGCAAACAATTGTGCTTTGTTTCCCTGGGGAACCTGAATCGACTGGATAAATACAGGCCATTTTGGGTAGATCCCGTCGGCAAGATAGTATGCCATATTGTACTGACGACCATTCACAATGTAGTTCACCGTTGGAGCTTCACCAGACTCAATGTCATCGAAAACCGGGGACCTATCTAGTACATTTATGTCGTTCAGTGTTCCGGGCATGCCAAAAAAAGCATGCCATATCCACAAATCATATGACGCGACTGCCTCTAGGATAGTGGTACTGGGGGGTGGGGACGTTCTTATCGGTTCGGAATCTCGAGAAACAGTTGTCATAATCAACTACAGATGGTAGTGGGGGGTGGGGACGGTCTTATCACTTTGGAATCTCGAGAAACATGTGTTGTCATAATCAATTACAGATGGTAGTGGGGGGTGGGGACGTTCTTATCACTTTGGAATCTCGAGATTATGGTGTTGTCACTTTTTGTCGGTTTGGAATCTCAAGACGAATCACACTTTATTCAAACAAACTCATACATCCACAATTTATTCAAACAAACTCATACATCCACAATTTATTCTGACACAATCACACTTTGAAAATAAAACACACAAGACGAAACTAAAACATACAACAAACAAACTAGTTGAGGAACAACTCCTTCAGTAGCATTTGGTAAGTATTTTCCTCAACGAAATCACGTTCTTCTTTGTGCTTCAAGAAAATCAACATCTCCAACTTTCTAACACGTGCATACTCCAACATAGCTGTTGCAGTTATAGACCTAGCTTGTTCAAGATTGTCATGAGAAGACATAATATTAGATAACTCATCCTGAAGGACAACCGTTGCTTTGTTACCTTTTGAAGATCTCATTTTTTTCTTCGCCGCATCTCTACCTTCTGGGCGTGTAAGAGAGGGAGTTGAGGATCCAACATCATCATCACTACTTTTTCTCTTTGACCCACTACCTTGAGATTCAGTTTGTCCTGTCATATATCTGGGTTGATCACGAAATATCTTCCACTCTTCTAGCAAGGAAAACCTATGACCTTCAGACTCTTCATACAACTCGAGAGCCTTGCTTATGTAGTTATCATCAGACCAACCACTGGGATATCAGTTGATCCACTACTGAAATGAGGTGTGTTTACCTCATTATTAGTTTGTTCAGTGTTCATAGGGGCCGAAACATAGTTGTTTCCGGGAATAGGTAGATATCCAAAAGGCATATAAGGGTGATTGTATGGGTATTGCATGCCATAATTTGGTGGCATCATATATTTGCGTACCAAAATTCGACTGCATCCCTTTATTTTGTAGATCTTCTGGACGTTGGATGTTTTGTCGGGGAGGTCGCATATTTGGATTTTGAACTTGGTTAATGTAGTTCTGATGGATCCCCGTGGATTACCCCTCTTTTGATGATATCTGTAAAGATTCTATGTTTAAGTTTATTACTTTATTTACTATTTATGTAAACTACTATCAAAAGAAAATTTTAAACCATGATAATTTAGGCCCTGGGTATTATATTCGTGATTACAGGGTTCGAAATACAAAAAGTTATAACAATGGACAAAGTAGAAAGAATATGACAAATATGATAACAAGTGATCAACAACAAGTGGATTATGTTGCTATGGTGACTGAAGTTAACATAATGATAATAGATAATCAGTCAATTTGGTGGTTGGATTTCGGTTCTACTATACATGTGTGCAAGAAAAAGGAGATGTTCAAGACTCTCAAAGAAATTGATGCATACGAAGATGTTATCATGAGAAACAATGCTGGAGCAAAGGTCTTAGGGAAAGGAGTGGTTGACTTGGAGTTCACATCTGGAAAGAAGTTGTCACTACTTAATGTGTTTTATATTCCTTCACTTAGGACGAATTTAATTTTTGCAAACTACTTTGTAAGAATGATTTGAATTGAAGGTTGTGTTAGAAGCCGATAAAGTGATAGTGACAAAGAATGAAGTATTCGTTGGAAAGGGATACTCTCTTGATGACATGTTCAAGCTTTCCATTAATGTTAACAAAGTGAATGTTATTTATTTGGTTGAGTCTTTTAATTAATGTCATTCTATATTTGGACATTTAAATTATGGATGTTTAAAGTTTATGTTCAAGCATGATTATTTCAAGTATCAAAGTTTAGGCCTGTTTTGATAAATCTGAAAAACCGAAATCTGAAGTTTGAACTCTTATTGTAAGTGACTGAAAGTTGAATTGTTGAAACTGAATTATATTGAATCTATTTAGTTGTATGATAACGCTATGTGATCTTTTCTTTTTTCATTACTTCCATGGTCTTCTATTCGACATTCTTATTAGTAAGCTTCGACATCCAGTCTCCTATTTTGGATCGCATCTCGCGAAATAAGATCTACTGGCAAAATATCCCATTCCTGGCCCTATCGAACCAGCTATCCCAGTTCAAAGAAAAAGACTGAATATGAGCAATCTAAACAATTTTGCCCTAACCTTAATAAATTGACAATTAAGTTATATATTTCACCTCCCAAAAACTACACATAAATATTAATTGAATTATAAATTATTTCAAAATGATAAATATGTTTAAATAAATAATTTAAATTTAATAAACATAAAAAAATTAAAATAAATATCATAACCTCCAAAATTCTTAAACATTCTTCTTGATTTATTTTGATATCTATATACAAATAATGGATGAATGATTTTGTTTGTTTATAGGGATTGAATATCTCATATTTGGAAATGAATTCATTGTTTGCTGCAAGGTATATATTTACTTTGATTGAAAATGAAAAATGAAATAAATTTAAATACTAGATGGAGTATAAAAGCACTCATTCACAATCAACACCACGACTAGAAGGTCTCATTCTCTAATTCTCTTAATGGTATACGTAGCTTCATGTAACATTAACCATCCATCATAATTAATAATGAAGTTTTTTTAATTTCCCAAATTGTAACAATTATAATGCAATTGTAGTGTATAATTTTAAAAATTAGATAAGCCGTTTGCATGTCCTTAATCTTATTAGAATGTGAATTATCTAATTTGTATATAGATAGTACTATATATTTTTAATTGTTTAAAGTTAAATAATAGATATCTCAATTGCACATCTTTAATCTATGTGAAAATGACTTACGTATGTATATATATCAGTTTACTAGTATATTTAGACAGTGACATATTCTTTATATACGTATAACATGAGAAGTTATGTTAAATAATACTCATAAGATAAAAAGTTAAATACAACGAAATCAAACAGTGATATTTTATCATTGATTTTTAATCGTTTATGAATACTTTCGTATATCAAATAATACATTTGACATGTTACAAGTTTACAAGTTTCTTAAATGGAGAAAAGCGAAATAAATAAAAGAGGGCTTAGTCATTATAATCCCATAACCAATCATTAGCTTGAAGAGTGCATGACTTAGCACCAACTTTCGGGGGTTTCCAAGCAAGACTCTAGACTATTTCCGGCTTCTTCAGCATCTGCTATATTAAAAGAGTCAGAAATATAAGAAGCGGGATCTTGAAGAAATAAATTGAAGAAATGAATAATTTAATTTATTTACTAAAACACTGATCATGAATATTTTTGTTTACAACAAATAATCATACCTTTTTTTGCGTAACATCTTCGAAATATTTCCCCGTTTTGAATTTGCATTTAGCAGTACAATATCTAAGGCATTTTCCAGTTCTTTTAAACATACATTTTTTCACAAGACATTTCGCTAAACACACTGAATAAGGAAGAACATCGACTTTTTCACGAAATGAGAGTAAAGCATCAGCTTTTTCATGGAATGAGAGCAAAACTAACATCACTAGAATGACAACAGATACTCTTTTCCCCACCATTTTGAGAATGAAGAACTAAAACTATCGAAAATATTATAGAAATAACTATCTGTGAAATCAAGATGATTAATCAATGAAATTAGATGTAAATATTTATAATAGTGCACGTATATAAGGAACAACATGTTGAATTAATTATATATAAATTATTTCAATTCATTACTTGTTATGATATTAATTAGTATGGTATGGTAGTAATAAATTTTCCTTATTTGCTATATTTAATTAATATTAAAATATCCATATAATAAGTTACCACATATTACAAATCAAGTTAATAAATTCATTGAAAATGAAAGTATTACTACATACTTACATATTACATATTACATATTTTATTCTATTATATGTTACGTTATCGGTTATACATTGATGAAAATCTTTGAACAATGGTAACTTAAGGTAAGATTTGAATAGTCCAATAAGTCTCAATTGAATTATAATGAGGACATTATTTTTATTTATAATGATATCGTACTCTCTCTATATACCTTCCTGTTATGTACCATACAACTTAATACTTTTTTTTCTATCATATAGACATATCTAAGTTTGTTGAAGATTACTTACAGCTTTTATATTTTACTTTTACTTTTGTCAAGTTTTAGTTGACAATATTGATAAATATATATATATATTTGTACCAAATTTTATTAACTTTATCTAACGAAATGATATATATCATGTAAGTCAACAATATATTTTCTTATTTATTAACTATATCATAATATCTACATACAAATGGAAATTATTCGAGGATGATTCATAATTCTCAAGTTTCCAAGTTTGTCACGTCTGATGGATCCCCGTGGATTACCCCTCTTTTGATGATATTTGTAAAGGTTCTATGTTTATGTTTATTACTTTCTTTACTATTTATGTAAACTATTATCAAAAGAAAATTTTAAGCTAGAATAATTTAGTTCCTGGATATTATATTCATGATTACTGGTTTCGAAATACAAATAGTGATAACAATGGATAAAGTAGAAAGAATATGACAAATATGGTAACAAGTGATCAACAACAAGTGGATTATGTTGTTATGGTGACTGAAGTTAACATAATGATAATAGATAATCAGTCAATGTGGTGGTTGGATTTCGGTTCTACTATACATGTGTGCAAGAAAAAGGAGATGTTCAAGACTCTCAAAGAAATTGATGCACACGAAGATGTTATCATGGAAAACAATGCTGGAGCAATGGTCTTAGGGAAAGGAGTGGTGGACTTGGAGTTCACATCTGGAAAGAAGTTATCATTACTTAATGTGTTTTATATTCCTTCACTTAGACGAATTTAATTTTTGCAAACTACTTTGTAAGAATGATTTGAATTGAAGGTTGTGTTAGAAGCCGATAAAGTGATAGTGACAAAGAATGAAGTATTCGTTGGAAAGGGATACTCTCTTGATGGCATGTTCAAGCTTTCCATTAATGTTGACAAAGTGAATGTTATTTATTTGGTTGAGTCTTTTAATTAATGTCATTCTATATTTGGACATCTAAATTATGGATGTTTAAAGTTTATGTTCAAGCATGATTATTTCAAGTATCAAAGTTTAAGCCTGTTTTGATAAATCTGAATAACTGAAATCTGAAGTCTGAATTCTTATTGTAAGTGACTGAATGCTGAATTGCTGAAAGTGAATTATATTGAATCCATTTAGTTGTTTGATGACGGCTCAAAGAAAAAGACTGAATATGAGCAAGCTAAACAAATTTGTCCTAATCTTAATAAATTGACAATTTAGTTATATATTTTACTTTCACCTCCCAAAAATTACATATAAATATTAATTTAATTATAAATTATTTCTAAATGATAAATATGTTTAAATAAACAATTTAAATTTAATAAGCATAAAAAAAATTAAAATAAATATCATAACCTCCAAAAATTTTAAACATTCTTCTTGATTTATTTTGATATCTATATACAAATAATGGATGAATGATTTTGTTTGTTTCTAGGGATTGAATATCTCATATTTGGAAATGAATTCATTTTTTGGTGCAAGGTACATATTTACTTTGATTGAAAATAAAAAATTAAATAAATATAAATACTTTGATTGAAAATGAAAAATTAAATAAATTTAAATACTAGATGGAGAATAAAAGCACTCATTCACAATCAACACCACGACTAGAAGGTCTCATTCTCTAATTCTCTTAATGGTATACGTAGCTTCATGTAACATTAACCATCCATCAAGACTAATAATGAAGTTTTTTTAACTTCCCAAATTGTAACAATTATAATGCAATTGTAGTGTATAATTTTAAAAATTAGATAAGCCCATTTGCACGTCCTTAATCTTACTAGATTGTGAATTATCTAATTTGTATATAGATAGTACTATATATTTTTAATTGTTTAAAGTTAAATAATAGATATCTCATTTGCACATCTTTAATCTATGTGAAAATGACTTACGTATGTATATATATCAGTTTACTAGTATATTTAGACAGGGACATATTCTTTATATACGTATAACATGAGAAGTTATGTTAAATAATGCTCATAAAATAAAAAGTTAAATACAACGAAATCAAATAGTGATATTTTATCATTGATTTATAATCGTTTATGAATAATTTCGTATATCAAATAATACATTTGACATGTTACATGTTTACAAGTCTCGTAAATGGAGAAAAGCGAAATCAATAAAAGAGGGCTTAGTTATTATAATCCCATAACCAATCATTAGCTTGAAGAGTGCATGACTTAACATCAACTTTTGGGGGTTTCCAAGCAAGACTTTAGACTATTTCCGGCTTCTTCAGCATCTGCTATATTAAAAGAGTCAGAAATATAAGAAGTGGGATCTTGAAGAAATAAATTGAAGAAATGAATAATTTAATTTATTTACTAAAACACTAAGGATGAATATTTTTGTTTACAACAACTAATCATACCTCTTTTTGCGTAACATCTTCGAAATATTTCCCCGTTTTAAATCTGTACCAATCGTAAGTTGAAAGAGGAATATAATCTGTCGATTTATGATGCAAGACATTTACTTATTGAATGTATGTTACTTGAGGATTATATTAGACTATGGTTAATGGTGACATGGTACATAGGTGGTTATCCTATGCTTGTTGCGATCCTTGATTCTGTCCGAAGGAAAAAAGATCTGAAGAATGGATTCTCTACGTCTAGAGACCCGAAGACCCTTGCAGTTCCATTCACGAGACATGGCATGTCCAAATCCTTGTAGACTGATAAATGAGTTTCGGTGTGTATGAACTTTAGCATACACACTTGCATAAATTAGCTCCTCTCCTTTCAACTGATGTCATCAATTTTGGTCCGCTTCTTGGTTTTGAGCTATACTTTTTTAGCTAATATAATTATTTTCGCCGCGTTTTGACCTGAGACGGACGCGGTATTCTTATACAAGCTCAAGTTTGTTGCAAAACGAATATTTCATTGTCAACAATACTAAGTGGAGAAAATTGTAGGTATAGCACCTTTTGAGACTTTTTATCAATTTATAGCACTACTTTCCATTTTTACATTAAATAGCACTAGAGGGGGCAAAATGACTAAATTGTGCCCCAATATTTGTATATACATTTTTTACGATTTTTTTATAATTTTTTCTTCATACACCTGACTCATACTTAGGGAAGCACACCCCTCTCGCTCCCAAAACTTACTTTTTTGCTCGTTTTGACCCAGGACCATATTTTCGACCCATTTCGGCCCGTGAACATTTTTTCGGCTTCTTTCGACTCCGAACCAAATTTTCTGTCCGTTTGATCCAAGAACATATTTTTGGCCGGTTTAGAAAATATGGTATGGGGTAAAAAGGGGTCGAAAAATGTTCCCCAGTCGAAACGAGGCGCAAATATGTTCCGAGGGCGAAACGAATAGAAAATATGGTATTGGGGCCGAAAATATGATCCCGAGTCGAAACGGACCAAAGATATGGTCGGGATCGAAAAGGACGAAAATAGGACCCAGATAAAAACGGGCCGAAAAATATGGTTCCTGTTTGAAACGGACTGCAAATATGGTCCAGGGTCCAAACGGACGCACAGGAATATTGTTCCCATGTCTAAATGGGATGAATATATGTTGTTGAGGTGAAAGGGTGGAAAAAAATGTTCCTGAGTAGAAATGGGCAGAAAATATGGTCCTTGGGGTGAAGCTGGTCGAAAATATGGTTCCGGATAGAAAAGGGCCTAAAATATAGTCTGTGGTTGAAAGGGGCTGAAGATTTGGTCACAGTCCCAACAGGTTGAAAATATTCTCTGCGTCGAAACGGAGCGAAAATATGTAACGAGTCGAAACAGTAATATATATATTTGCTAATTGCTATAATCTTAGATGAATAACTAATGGTTTTGAGATTGAGGGTATTTTAAGGAAAATGTTACTAAAATTTATTCAAGATATTTACTATTTCAAATAAATTATGAAATTTTTAATAGGTACGAGATATTTGTACTTAATGGCTTGCGTTTTTAAGTTATCGATTAGATTAAGAATTAGATAAGTAAATTATATATTCAAAAGTGTATATGAAACTTATAAAACTTTAGTATAGTATACTTATGAAATATAATACCCTCCATTTCAAATTATTTATTTTATTTGATTTTTCCTGGTTATCAAGGCACGATTTAAAAAGTAAATATTTTTAAAATAATGTATAATAATTATAAAACAACAGACATTTCAAAATAAACTTCGAAATAAGTGTAACAAGACCTGACACAGCTAATAAGAAGTTATAATTAAAAAGTTTTCAAAGTTTAATTCATAAACTAGAAGGTGAAAAAATAATTTAGAATGAAGAGACTACTAGTTCTATATGTAGATGAAGATTGAAATGGTTGTGAATTTGGAGTAGGAGATTGAAATGTGAAAGATGTTGGCTTAATATCCGCCCAAAAATTAAAAAAAAATTTAAAAAGATTTAAATAAAAAATTAGAAAAAAGTTTAAAAAACGAGGATTAAATGTCTATAAATATGAACGGACAAAATTACCCTTGCTAAAAACTTACAAAATGCACCCAAAATCTTTCAAAACGGCCCAGTGACCAAGTTTGCCCAAAAAAATGCAGTTCAGTGATCGAAGGTGGTCCATTTAATAATAGGGTGATCGACTAGGAAATATTAGTATCTTTGAGTGATCTTTCATGCCATTAACCCTATATATATATATATATATATATATATATATATATATATATATATATATATATATATATATATATATATATATATATATATATATTTTTTGATGAGTCTATTCACATATTTACATATTTACACATATACACTATAAGATGTCTACTCTTCCTCCAGGTTTTCGGTTCTTTCCAACTGATGACCAACTTTTTAAAGATTATTTGATTACTAAAGTTATGAATATGCAATTACCTTGGGATGGTATTGAGGAAAGGATCATGTATGGTCCTAATGCCGAGCCATGGAATGTCTTCCATGACGTCGATCATTGGGACGAAACAAGAGAATCAAGAAAGCTCAAGAAATTTAAATATTTCTTCGCCCAATTGCACAAGGTTGGGCGAGGCAAGAACGTTGCAAGATCAGCCGGAGCTGGTCGTTGGCATGGAGAAACAAGTGGTGGAGATAATATTTATGGGACAAAGAAGCTTTTTACCTACAAAATCAAACCAGGAGAATGCAGCAAATCGGTCAAGTGGTTAATGCATGAGTATGCTTTGAGTGATGAATTCTTGAAACATAACGGTGTCTCTCAAAAAACCAATTATGTTCTATGTAAAGTAACCAAGGTGATCGATTTGTCCAAGAAAGAAGATGCTCCTAATAATGTCCAAGATAGTAATAATGGTTTCGTCCAGTATTCGGCCGAGCAACAACAACATCCGCCATGGTGATTGGGACGAGCGATGATGACAACTTTTTGGGACAACCGATCAAGAAAGCAAGGGTTGGACACTATCAAGATGATTGTATAAATAACAATGCGATAGGAGACCTTGCACATGCATGCACAGGTACTAGTCACTCGCCAGTTCTCTCTCTTCCTATTAATATGAAGAAAAATTATAGTGATACTAACATGTATTTAAAATTTTGTCGCAGTTCGCTCGAATCAAGAATCTAATTCGGAAATTGAAGAACTTTCGTATCAAGAGAAGATGATGATGTTTCACGACATGGAGGTGCCTGATATGTTGTTGGAAGATTTTCCAGGATACGGACTACAAGATGATTCCAATAGGGTTAGTATATATGATCAATGAAATTAAATATATTTCATGCTTATTAATAGTGTTAGAGATAAACTAGTAACTAATATTGAAAAACGATTGCAGCTTGAAACAGAGGAGGCTAAAAACTATAATCAATATTATTTTATCAATAATCATGGAGTACCAGAGCTTCCTCATGGCAAAGGTACTGGAACGGTATACATTGAGATATTAATTGATACCATACTAAAATATCATCAAAAATTGTACGTAGTAACAAATGTAATTAATTTTCTAATAGTCACTTCGGATCGAGGAGATGGTTTGGAGATAGATGGAGTTCTGTATCAAGGGACGACGACTCATAATATGGAGATGCCTAACATTGACGATTTTGCAAGATACAGACCTCAAGATTATTTGATGAATAATCATGGAGTATCAGAGCTTCCTTGCAAAGGTAATCGAACGTTGTACATTGAGATATTAATTAATACCGTACTAAAATATCAACAAAAATTGTACGTAGTAACAAATTTAATTAATTTTCTAATAGTCATGTCGGACCGAGGAGATGGTTTGGAGATAGAAGGAGCCTCGAATCAAGCGACGACGACTCATCATATGGCGATGTCTAACAAATTTGTGGATGATTTTTCAAGTTATGGACCTCATGATGATTCTAAGGTTAGTGTGATGGATGAAATTAAATAGTTCTCGTATTTTTCATGTTTGAAGTGTTAATGATGAACTCATAACTAATTGGTTAGCGATTGCAGAGGCTTGAAATAGAGGAGGCTAATAATTGTAATCCAGAGGTGAAAGCTGATGATAATAATGGCGTAAATACTATGGGAACAGAGATGATGCAGGTTCCGAGCCACCTCAACAAGAACAATATTGAAGGCAACATCCCGGCTGATGATAAAATCTCGGATGATGTGATGACTTCTGAGGAGTGTGACGTCGATTGGCGGCATGAGATTGATGAAGCTCTTGATAGTCTCTCAGATTCAGACGACGATTGAGATAGAGGATGGATCAAAATCAGCGATGAAGATGAGAGTAAGTTGTTGCTAGCTTCAAATATCATTCCAATTATTCTGTAACGAGTAATAATTTACCTCATTGCTGTATTTATAGGTCTCTTAATTTTAATAGCATCATTTTCTTTTGTGCAGGCCATTGAAGATCAACGCCACTGTTCGTCATTAGGTTATTGAACTACGAAGACTTGATTCTTCCCCCTATAGGTTTAGGATAGTTTGTATATATGTAGTTGGTCTCCTACTGAATCCTCCAAGATGTGCCGGCAACAACGATGATTAGAGACATAATCCAGCTGAGAATGATCCAGAACAGCCATTGCAATGAAGTATTTGAGACACACGAAAGCGTTCTACGGAACTCAACAATGATGATGAGCAAATAGCATGCCTTGAGGATGAAGACTTCTCATTTCAGAATTGTAATTAGTAGAAATACGATTTCGTTTTCAATGTTTTGAACTTATTTAGTCTAGAATTTAGGGGGGGAGATACGTAGGCAGCCCACAAAGTGATCGTGGGTCCAGTCTATACATTATTATAAAACCTTTTATTTTCATATATAAATATTTGTTATTTTGCACTTAAACTCCATTTTATATGATAAATGGGATTCTTATTTTGCACTTAAACTCCATTTTATATACAACATAAGAGAGCAGATGGAAAAAGAGAGAATAGATGACGAATGAAATTGAAAGGAATGTATTTCGTTTATGTGGTGAAGTTTGTTTAAGAATCTAATAACAGAGAGTAGGAATGAAGAATTCAACTTTAGGTAAATTTATTCGCTTTTCATTAGAGTTTTTTAAACGGTAAATGGTTGGGATGATCACATTTGTTTGGGGCATGGACCAAGTTGATCATAACTTTTGAAAGGTCTCAGTTGAACAACGTGCTCGCTAATTAAGGGCAATTTAGTAATTTTACTTGCTAATTTTCAGAAAAACAACTTACTACAATTAAAATAGCCCCAATTTTCAAGATTAATCCACTAACTTTGACTTAATTTCTTGCTTGCAACATTTATATTTCTTTTTAAAAACTTTGGCTTTTTTGCTAATATTATGCTTTCAGAATCGTGATCATCAAGGTCAACCGCTGAGTTCTTTCGTCAATTGACTTCTTAGTGTGATGTGGCCTCTGGCTTCTTCAAATTGATCTGAGTTTCAGTCCACGAAGAAGAAAGAACAAAACGAAGTGAAACATTTAGAATTTTGTTGTTGGTGGTATAAATTTACTTAGAGCATACATTTAGAATTTTTAGTACAATAGTACAAAAGGGGATGAAATGACTAATTTACCTCCTTATAAACTTAGAGTTTTTTTAAAGATTTTTTTAAAGATATTTTCCCGTTCTTTTTTTTCGATTTTTTCATTTCAATTTTTTTCTTGTTTTCTTTTTCCATTTTTTCGACTCTTTATCGATTTTCGGTTTCGATTTGTTTTTTCATAGTAAATAGTTTTGAGTTGTTCACAAAAAAGTCCGAGTTTGACAATTGTTTTGGCAAAAAGATTCGATTTTGGTAGTTACTTTGTCTAAAGTTTCAGTTTTGTTAGTTCTCTTGGCTAAAAGTTTCGATTTTGGCAAAAAAAATTCGATCTCAATAGGAAAAACGTTTGATTTTGTCAAACCTTTTTTGTCAAAACCGAAACTTATAGCTAAAACAACTATTAAAATAAAACCTTTTTTCTATGAAAAGAAATAGAAAAGAAAACGAAAAAAAAAAGAAAATATTAAAAAAATTGAAAAAAAAAATCTGTAAAAAAATTTAAAAGAAATTGAAAAAAAATGAAAAAAAATCTTTAAAAATTCTCTAAGTTTATAGGGGAGGGTAAATAGTAATTTCATCCCCCATTTGTGCTATTTTGCAAAAAAAAATTTAAATGTGTGCTCTAAGCTAATTTGCACTATTTATGGGTGCTATTTATCCCAATTTCTCTTAAATTGGAAGGTGTTATTACATTTTCTCCTGTTAATATTGTTTACAGTTGCTGGGTTCAAGGTTTCTAGTTTTGTGAATTGATTGATGTTTCTGGAAAGTTGGCTTTCTGAAGTGGGGTTCAAGTTGTTGAATTGGAACAAAGATCTTTTCTGGAGTAATTTGTTTGAATTTGAGATTTTTTGGTTGATTTGTTTGAAATAAAAAATTTTTGGTTTTTGAAATGAGGATTGTTTTGAATTGATTTTTAGGTTGGTTTGGTAGAAAGTACGTTTTTTGAATTAATTGTTTAATAGGCTTATTATTATTTTTCTTCAGAAAATTAAGATGTAAAATTATTAAATTACCTTTGATTAACGATCACGTGATGCAATTAGTCGATAATTAACATTATAATTGATCAATGTACTACAATAGAACGATTTAAGAAGTTAGATGATCAACTGGGTCTTTCAAATGTTAGGTGATCAACTAGGTCCAATACCCCAAATATATGTGATCATCCCGATCGTTTGTGGTTTTTTTAATCATAGGATAAGGATATTGGTGTAGTTAACCTTAACGGGAGTTACTTAAACTAATTAAGTAATCATTTCCGTTTGATTAAGAGGTTATACCTTTAATCAAACAACCTTTTAGAGCAGATTCAATACACCTATTTGAGTCAACCGAATAGCCTACTAGAAAAGACTATTGCTAAAGACTAGAAGGTCAAGGGTTCGAAACTCCTCTCATCCCTAATTTACAAAAAAAAACACCTACTCACTTTTTCTACTCTTTTAATACCAAGACCTATACTGTAATTTTTCTCATTGTCTTTCATTTATGTATCTTGTGTACTCCATAATTACAAAACCTACTAGAATTTAGATGATATTAATGTAAAATAGAGAACCTTTTATTGACCCAAAAACAATCTCATTGTTTATTAATTTTAATGTGTTTTTTTATCTTATCACCTAAAATCAATATGAACACTGAAAAACGGTAAATATATAGCTTAGCTAACATTATATTCAAATGTCATTATAAAATCATAACAAGAAACTAAATATTGAAATGGATAATTACTATAACAAGAGGTTTCAAATTAGTTTCTTGTTATGATTTTATCGATCAATTCCATTACCTTATCCTTACTCATGAGGTTCCAACATTTTATCCTTAATTGACCTAGGAGTTGTTTCCGGACATCCTCAAAAAAAAGGTTATTATACACCTCTTCCCTTGGGAAAAAAAGGTAGCACCGAAGAAAGGAAAGAGCGAGATTGTTTTTTTTGTTGTTCCCCCCGAAGCGAAGATCATTCGCTTGGCGAATGAAGTGGGTCAACCTTTTTTTTGAGGATGCCAAACATTTTTTCTCGCTGGTCGAGCTTTCTACAAAAAATGAAATGCATTATGCATTATACATTATCCTAATAATGTGTCTCCGCCTCCACAAAATATTGGTACACCACCATTAATAGTGAAGCTAAACCTTAAAAAAAATTACTGTAAAATTTGCACATCATCATCAATAAAGTTTAGAGTCGAACAATATGCGCTATTATTTACTATTTCATTATGTTTCAGGGTTATAAGATACCATTTTTTATAATGGTGTGAGACAAAGGGCTAAGCAGATCTCGTATTCCTTTATCAGATGATCAACTTATAAATATGACAGAAAAAGAGTCACTTAAATTAGTTAGCCCTAGATCATTCGTAGTCATGATCACCAATCTGAATATATAAAGTCGTATAGAGGTTCTTGGAAAGCCTAGCTATCATTACCTCTCCCCAAAGAAAATTGTTGGATCATGAGATTGATGGTAAGTTGTACCACCACAAGTCGGCATAACTTTCCATCAATCTCATAATCCAACAATTCCTTTGGGGAGAGATAATGGGAGCTATGCTCTCCAAGAAGCTTTATCGACTTCATATATTCAGATTGGTGATGATCTGGGTTAGGGACTCTTTATCTGTCGTATTTATAAATTAATGATCCAATTAAGGAATTCGAGATCTGCTTAGATAGTCATTTATCATCACTATCAATGATGGTGGACCCATATCTTGTGGAGGCGGAGGCACATGATCGATCATCGTCTCCCGCTAAATCATGGCAAAGTTTACACTAAGAAATTCTAATTTTTTTTTTCATTTACAAAAATTGCCTAGATTCTCATTCTATTAGACTAGAAATAATCAATTATATCTAGCATGTATCTTAAAGTAACTTTTCATTTTATTACTCCTAATATATAAAATAGTACTCCTCCATCCCTTATTTTAAGAATAGTTCGATTTTTCACGATCACCGAAACGCAACTTAAAATATAAATATATCTGATTCTATTTGTATAAAAATTATAAAAAATTGATATTTTAAAATTATAGATTAAAACGAATCTAACAAAATTTCATATGACTATTTAATTTCTTATTAACTAATGAAAAATTCATGATTAAATTTTTTAACTTTGACTCCAAAAAGTGATGAGTCTTAAAATAATAAAATGGAGGGAGTAGGTACATAGCAACAAGTTAAGAAAACAATGGAAACAACTAATTTGTATCGGAAGTAAAAAATGAGCAACAATAGAAGATAATAGCAAATGGTAAATTAGTCATTTGTCACATCAATTAATATCTATATATAAATTTAAAACCAAAGTGATGAATTTAATTATAGCTCCTTGTTCTTTTTCATTTTCTTTTTGTTTATTGGTTTTTCTTCATTACAATCTTCCAATTCTTGTTTACAATCTTCCCATTCGTACAACGTGAAAGAAGGTCTATATATAAATTTAAAACCAAAGTGATGAATTTTTTTTTTTTTCTTTATGTTTTTTGTATGTAATAATATTTTCTTATATATATTTTATTTTTTTGTGCATGAGCAACGAATAAATAAAATATTAATTCGCACATACATTGATAGTGCATCGATTTTACTAATTTTAATAGTTCATAAAGAATACTTTATCAAGAATTTTGTATAAAAATTAATCTAAATCATATATATCATAAATATGATGAATAAATTTACACAGGCTAGACTGTGTACAGATGACTAGTAAATTTAAATACTAGATGGAGTATAAAAGCACTCATTCACAATCAACACCACGACTAGAAGGTCTCATTCTCTAATTCTCTTAATGGTATACTTAGCTTCATGTAACATTAACCATCCATCATAATTAATAATGAAGTTTTTTTAATTTCCCAAATTGTAACAATTATAATGCAATTGTAGTGTATAATTTTAAAAATTAGATAAGCCGTTTGCACGTCCTTAATCTTACTAGAATGTGAATTATCTAATTTGTATATAGATAGTACTATATATTTTTAATTGTTTAAAGTTAAATAATAGATATCTCATTTGCACATCTTTAATCTATGTGCAAATGAGTTACGTATGTATATATATATATATATATATATATATCAGTTTACTAGTATATTTAGACAGTGACATATTCTTTATATACGTATAACATGAGAAGTTATGTTAAATAATGCTCATAAAATAAAAAGTTAAATACAACAAAATCAAATAGTGATATTTTATCATTGATTTATAATCGTTTATGAATACTTTCGTATATCAAATAATACATTTGACATGTTACATGCTTACAAGTTTCGTAAATGGAGAAAAGCGAAATAAATAAAAGAGGGCTTAGTCATTATAATCCCATAACCAATCATTAGCTTAAAGAGTGCATGACTTAGCACCAACTTTCGGGGGTTTCCAAGCAAGACTCTAGACTATTTCCGGCTTCTTCAGCATCTGCTATATTAAAAGAGTCAGAAATATAAGAAGTGGGATCTTGAAGAAATAAATTGAAGAAATGAATAATTTAATTTATTTACTAAAACACTGAGGATGAATATTTTTGTTTACAACAACTAATCATACCTTTTTTTGCGTAACATCTTCGAAATATTTCCCTGTTTTGAATTTGCATTTAGCAGTACAATATCTAAGGCATTTTCCAGTTCTTTTAAACATACATTTTTTCACAAGACATTTCGCTAAACACACTGAATAAGGAAGAACATCGACTTTTTCACGAAATGAGAGTAAAGCATCAGATTTTTCATGGAATGAGAGCAAAACTAACATCACTAGAATGACAACAGATACTCTTTTCCCCACCATTTTGAGAATGAAGAACTAAAACTATCGAAATATTATAGAAATAACTATCTGTGAAATCAAGATGATTAATCAATGAAATTAGATGTAAATATTTATAATAGTGCACGTATATAAGGAACAACATGTTGAATTAATTATATATAAATGATTTCAATTCATTACTTGTTATGATATTAATTAGTATGGTATGGTAGTAATAAATTTTCCTTATTTGCTATATTTAATTAATATTAAAATATCCATATAATAAGTTACCACATATTACAAATCAAGTTAATAAATTCATTGAAAATGAAAGTATTACTACATACTTACATATTACATATTACATATTTTATTCTATTATATGTTACGTGATGAAAATCTTTGAACAATGGTAACTTAAGATAAGATTTGAGTAGTCCAATAAGTCTCAATTGAATTATAATGAGGACATTATTTTTATTTATAATGATATCGTACTCTCTCTATATACCTTCCTGTTATGTACCATACAATTTAATACTTTTTTTTCTATCATATAGACATATCTAAGTTTATTGAAGATTAGTTACATCTTTTATATTTTACTTTTACTTTTGTCAAGTTTTAGTTGACAATATTGATAAATATATATATTTGTACCAAATTTTATTAACTTTATCTAACGAAATGATATATATCATGTAAGTCAACAATATATTTTCTTATTTATTACCTATATCATAATATCTACATACAAATGGAAATTATTTGAGGATGATTCATAATTCTCAACTTTCCAAGTTTGTCACGTCTGATGGATCCCCGTGGATTACCCCTCTTTTGATGATATCTGTAAAGGTTCTATGTTTAAGTTTATTACTTTATTTACTATTTATGTAAACTATTATCAAAAGAAAAATCTAAACTAGAATAATTTAGTTCCTGGTATTATATTTGTGATTACTGGTTTCGAAATACAAATAGTGATAACAATGGACAAAGTAGAAAGAATATGACAAATATGGTAACAAGTGATCAACAACAAGTGGATTATGTTGCTATGGTGACTGAAGTTAACATAATGATAAAAGATAATCAGTCAATTTGGTGGTTGGATTTCGGTTCTACTATACATGTGTGCAAGAAAAAGGAGATGTTCAAGACTCTCAAAAAAATTGATGCACACGAAGAGTGATTTGAATTGAAGGTTGTGTTAGAAGCCGATAAAGTGATGGTGACAAAGAATGAAGTATTCGTTGGAAAGGGATACTCTCTTGATGGCATGTTCAAGCTTTCCATTAATGTTGACAAAGTGAATGTTATTTATTTGGTTGAGTCTTTTAATTAACGTCATTCTAGATTTGGACATTTAAATTATGGATGTTTAAAGTTTATGTTCAAACATGATTATTTCAAGTATCAAAGTTTAGGCCTGTTTTGATAAATCTGAAAAACTGAAATCTGAAGTCTGAACTCTTATTGTAAGTGACTGAATGCTGAATTGCTGAAAGTGAATTATATTGAATCCATTTAGTTGTTTAATGACGGTTCAAAGAAAAAGACTGAATATGAGCAAGCTAAACAATTTTGCCCTAACCTTAATAAATTGACAATTTAGTTATATATTTTACTTTCACCTCCCAAAAATTACATATAAATATTAATTGAATTATATATTATTTCAAAATGATAAATATGTTTAAATAAACAATTCAAATTTAATAAACATAAAAAAATTAAAATAAATATCATAACCTCCAAAATTTTTAAACATTCTTCTTGATTTATTTTGATATCTATATACAAATAATGGATGAATGATTTTGTTTGTTTCTAGGGATTGAATATCTCATATTTGGACATGAATTCATTGTTTGCTGCAAGGTATATATTTACTTTGATTGAAAATGAAAAATTAAATAAATATAAATACTTTGATTGAAAATGAAAAATTAAATAAATTTAAATACTAGATGGAGAATAAAAGCACTCATTCACAATCAACACCACGACTAGAAGATCTCATTCTCTAATTCTCTTAATGGTATACGTAGCTTCATGTAACATTAACCATCCATCAAGACTAATAATGAAGTTTTTTTAACTTCCCAAATTGTAACAATTATAATGCAATTGTAGTGTATAATTTTAAAAATTAGATAAGCCATTTGCACGTCCTTAATCTTACTAGATTGTGAATTATTTAATTTGTATATAGATAGTACTATATATTTTTAATTGTTTAAAGTTAAATAATAGATATCTCATTTGCACATCTTTAATCTATGTGCAAATGACTTACGTATGTATATATATCAGTTTACTAGTATATTTAGACATGGACATATTCTTTATATCTACCCTATATGTAATTGGGGAAGGGGGAATTAGTTTTTTTTTTAAATTATTGAAGCCCCACGTTGTGTTTGAAAATAACTGACAAAGCCCCCATGTTCATTTTCACCCATATCAATTCAGTTTACTCTTTCATTAAGTAACTGATCTTTCCTTTCATATATATGCATACCGTTTATTACAAGCTCTGATCTCTTAGCAATTTCCATCAACAATATCGTATACTTCATATCTGTTGTTATCAAATGCTTGAAATCTACTTTGCCCAAATTAATAATTTACGTGCTTTCATAATTACCATGTAATAAAATACTACTAGATTATCGTCATCATCGTCGTTCTATCCATAAAATCCGATGTTGTAATGAAGAGTATCAAGGGATGAGTAATAAATCTGCTCGACTACTTGATTGTTTCGTGAAGGTATGTATATAAGTTTAGTTTGGAATTTGTAACACTCTTTTTCTTCTTCAAATGTTCAATCCAAAGATGTATTAGACTAATGTATGATTAAAAATTTAGTGCAGATTTATATGTAAACATATTGATGTACGTAATTGTATATAATATGTATATATAATAGTCATGCGTCTATGTCTTTTCAAATTAACCTTTCAATTGTATATAATAATCTCTTTGTACTTCCTTATGTTACATAACTTCAACAATATCTAATTAATTATACAAAAAGATTAACTGTACAAGGAGAACGAGTTCGCACGGGCTGGACTGTGCACCAACGGCTAGTACGTATAACATGAGAAGTTATATATGTTAAATAATGCTCATAAAATAAAAAGTTAAATACAACGAAATCAAATAGTGATATTTTATCATTGATTTATAATCGTTTATGAATAATTTCGTATATCAAATAATACATTTGACATGTTACATGTTTACAAGTCTCGTAAATGGAGAAAAGCGAAATCAATAAAAGAGGGCTTAGTTATTATAATTCCATAACCAATCATTAGCTTGAAGAGTGCATGACTTAGCACCAATTTTCGGGGGTTTCCAAGCAAGACTTTAGACTATTTCCGGCTTCTTCAGCATCTGCTATATTAAAAGAGTCAGAAATATAAGGAGTAGGATCTTGAAGAAATAAATTGAAGAAATGAATAATTTAATTTATTTACTAAAACACTGAGGATGACTATTTTTGTTTACAACAACTAATCATACCTTTTTTTTGCGTAACATCTTCGAAATATTTTCCCATTTTGAATTTGTACCAATCGTAAGTTAAAAGAAGAATATAATCTGTCGATTTATGATGCAAGACATTTACTTATTGAATGTATGTTACTTGAGGATTATATTAGACTATGGTTAAGGGTGACATGGTACATAGGTGGTTATCCTATGCGTGTTGCGATCCTTGATTCTGTCCGAAGGAAAAAAGATCTGAAGAATGGATTCTCTACATCTAGAGACCCGAAGACCCTTGCAGTTTCATTCACGAGATATGGCCTGTCCAAATCCTTGTAGACTGATAAATGAGTTTCGGTGTGTATGAACTTTAGCATACACACTTGCATCACAATTTTACCAACCCATCAATAATGTCCGATTCAGGTATGTCAATTGCAGTTGCTTCTTCAAGGAAAAGATTATCCTCCCTTAGCCCTGCATTCGGTTACTTTACTGTTTTCTAATAAGTTGTATACTTTCATGTTCATAAATTGTAATTTTATATACTTTCGAGTAAAACTTTTTCAAACTTTTTTGAACTGAATATTAACTAAAAGTAGTCTTTCGAATTCGAGCCGAATGTTTCATTTTGATATTCGACCGAATTGAACTTTGGGTAAAAATATGTTCGAGCCAATCCAAACATTCAAATATTCAACACAATTTCATGCTAGTTGCAATTATTTGTTATAACATAACTTCAATATGAAAACTTACAATTAAGCAAAAGGTTGACATACTAAGGTAAATACATATTAACCAAATCAATGTTACATTGTGACAAAATACATACTAACTCAGAGAGCTAGCTATAATTCTGGTGTAGTTTGGTTTCTGAGAATGGCAATGTAACAAATGAGTCATTGTAATTACTATGTGGGTAAAAATTCGGTACCGTCACTATTACAAAATGATTCTTGGACAACACCCACTTGGACTACACTTGAGAAAAGGGGTTGCCCAAGTGGCATTTGGACGACACTCCCGTGTGGTGTCGTCCAAGTGAATACTTGGGCGACACATATTGGTGTCGTCTAAGAGATTTTAAAAAAAAAATTTAAAAATAGCATTTTTCACTTGGACCAAGTTGTTTAAATTAAAAAAAAAAGCACTTGGACGACACCACACGGAGGTATCGTCCAAGATGTAAAAAAAAAATTAGAAAAAATGTGCGGGATTATTGTTATTTTTTATTTTTGATACACTTTTTTAATATCTTTTGTTTTTCTTAATTTATGGGCAATACTATACATGAATAGTAGTATTTTTTGTGGATGCCAAATGACAATTTTGCCCCTAACTTAATTATCTCTTATTATAATTACATTGGAGGGAAAATAGTCATTTCATACCAAAATTACACTATTGTGTATAACATATCAGATAAGTACTTGAGCAAAACCAAACAAATTCCAAATAAAACTTCAGTTCTACCTTTTGTCCGTGAAATAATTTATTAATCAGACATACATCATTCAACTACACATTACAAACTTCATCTCACGGACATTAAACATACTTACTTATATTAATACACTCAAACACTCCACATAGTACAAATATGATATATAAATATATCCCGCGATTTATTTTCTCACGATTCTCCACGATAGAGGACGACGGGGTCATTAAAGTTGCGATTCAATCTACTAGCATCTTCAGAAGATTGGTAATAATTTGGCCAGCTGATAAACAACAGGCTTCACAGGATGATCTAGTAAAGAAAAGGTTTGTTTGGTTATTTTGGTTATGGTTTTGTTTGATTCCATTTCCATGGCTAATAATGTAATAATATGTTAATGATGCTAAAATTATGGTGAGGAAGGAGGATTTAAAGGAAGGAAGATTTGTGTTTCTATTGCATAATTTACCTAGGAAGGCTTTTTATAGAAGCACACAAGGAAAAAGAATCAAGGCCAAAGCAGAGAAAATTGGAAAATAGCACATTTTGAAGCTTTTTTTTAAATTTGGCGCGCACATTTATATGTGTTGGCGAAGTAGCACCAAGAGGTCATGAAATGATTAAAATACCCGTTATAAACTTAGAGCAATTTGTTTTTAAGATTTTTTTTTAATTTTTTTTTTCGATTTTTTTTTTGATTTTTGTAGTTGTATGTTTGAGGAAAGTTTTTATTTTGGTAGTTGTTTTGTATGAATGATCGATTTTGATAGTTGTTTACGCAAAAACGTCCAATTTTGGTAGTTACTTTGGCCAAAAGTTTCGACTTTGCAAAAGAAGTTTGATTTCCTTTTTTTTGGCAAATTAAGGAAGCTTTTTGACAAACAACTATTATAATCGAATATTTTTTGTCAAAAACCACGAAAATGAATATTTTTACCAAAATCGAACCCTATTAGAAAAATGGAAAAGAAAATCTAAAAATAAATCTAAATAATTCGAACAAGAATTTGCAAAAAAAGAAAAATTCAAAACCAAACACTTTTCAGTAGGGAAAAAATCGAAAAAAAGAACGAAAAAAATCTAAAAGAAAATATAAAAAGAAATCGAAAAAATATCTTTAATAAAATAATTTATGTAAGTTTATAGAGGGGCATTTTAGTCAATTCATGCTATTTTACCAAGAAATCTAAATGTGTGCTCCAAATTCAATAAAAGTTTCCAAAGGTGCTATTCTTTCAATTTTCTTGGGCAAAAGGTACGAATCATCTAAAATAATTGAGTTTATCGTTAATATCATCCTTAACTTAATATGCTAATCACGTGATTATTGTAGGATAGTATCTATAATTTCATAATTAATAAAAACTAAAAGAAAATACAAACATTGATCACGAGTAAAACCACATACATTTCATATCATGTGACTGAATTTACCGTGCAACTAATGATATAATAAGTGAATAGAGACTCTTAAAATCTGAATGAGCGAATAAAGATATTTAAAGTATTAATGATCGCAAAGAGCTCGAAAAAAATGATATGTGATAATCTTTGCCTTTTGGAAGAATAAATAATCAATAGCATGATGCTCAACTCCACCAAATGTGGAAATTTCAAGATTCCCGTTGGTGGGCGAATCCTATTCTACATATCTTTGGGAATTTTATTTATTTATTTGGGCTTTTTATTTGGTTTTTTTTTTCATTTAAACGAATAAAAGTTAAAAATAGGTATGTGATATCAAATATATTACATTTCTAAACAAAGAAAAGGGAGTCTAAGCTCCAAATAAACAGTTTTGTCTTCTCGACTGTCGAATTAACGTAATCCTTGAATTTGAAGTTGCCTTTAAACGCCCGGAAGTATCACAGAGTGGGTGCTGAAAATCGCCGAAACGCCTAAAATCTCACAACGCTGCCAAAGCAGCCACAAAAGCAGAGGAAGTATTTTTAAATATACTCCTCTGCGAGATTCGAACCCGAGACCTCTTGGCAAGAGGCTCAAGTCTGGTACCACTAGGCTAGAAGCCTTTGATGGACTTCTTATCTTATTGGCCTCTCAATTATTTTTTATCTTTTTAAATTACCCCTTAATTTTTTTATATGTTCGTATTGCCATGGTTCCTTTGTTTAGATTAAAAAAACACAAGGCCGGAAAATAAAGGACCATCTATTCTATATTTAATTGAGGAATGAGGGAATTGGAAGTTACATTTACATAAAATGAAGCCCCACGTTCTTACCTATTGAAGCCCCATGTTTTGATATAACCAATCAAGAAGAGAAATGTGTTTACATAAAAAACTAAAGTGCATTTAACTATTTATCAAGTAATTTTAACTAATTGTATATTTTTGTATATAATATTAGTGTATTTAAGTTCCTTCAAATTCAGTTTTTAAATCATATAATGATCTTTCTATATATATGTATATTATCCTACATATATATGTTATAAAGTGTTTACCAATATCTATTTAATTATACAACAAAATAATTATGTAAAAGAATAAGTTTGTGTACAAATAACTAATTCTCGATAATTCATGACTTTTACTATAATCAGAGAGGACGCAGAAAATAATGTAAAATGTAGTACAATTGTTAAAATATACAACTATTAAAAAAAAATTAAAAGCCAATACAATAAAGTACGACACGAATATTAAAAAATTCAAATTGCAATTGACCACGACGTCTTGTCATACTTTGAAACCTCTGTATGATAGCTTCATTTGACACACAATTGAATATATATATTTCAATATAAACCACCAAGTTATCGTTCATCCATTCATCACACATTCGGTTGGAAAGACGACTTTTTACAATATTCATTGATCATTCAAAACTACAATTGTGCCACACATAAGAAAGAAAACTCAAATTGATCAACCCAATTCACAAAATCGTTTCTTATGAAAAATATATGCATATAAATCTAAAATAAAACTTTCTTACCTATTCAAAATAATAAATTTTATCAGAATTTGATACAAAACATTAGCATTGTTGAAAATTGTGCTATGATGTGGAAATCAACAACTTACCCATAACACTTAGGCTTAAAGGTTCGAGAAGACGGCCCAATAATATACAGACAATGTCAATGTTGCTATATTATCTAATTGAAACTAATCTATACTATATAATATTATTTTAGATTATTAAGAATATAACAGTAAATCTCATATAAAAGGTAAAATAATAAATTTAGACTAAGGATAAAATAGTAATTTCATAGGCGAAAATTTAGAGGAGCACTTACTAGCTCGTATATGCATCAGTCTTGACTATAATTAACTGAACTTAGAAATCTAATTAACCACACTTCAACTCAATTAACCATACCCCATAAGTATTAAGTTACTTCTTGTTAAAGAACTTCAAAAGTCGCACTAAGTCCAAAATTCAACCAACCAAGCAACAAGAACCTCCATTCCGCAAGAGATATGTAGTTCCAATTATGGTTGTTCATTTCCGAGTTAATTGCTGATATGATCTCAGTAAGTGGGGTCTGGTGCATTTTGATCCCCGAAAGTGGTACCGTTGCAGAAATGGTCCCTAAAAGTGTGTCAAATGGTGCAATTTAGTCCCTATTCCGTTACATCCTCAACAGTGCCACTTTCGGGGACCAAAATGCACCAAACCCCCACTTACTGGGACCATTTCAACAATTAACTCTTCATTTACCCATCATGCATGAAATGTCTTTCAAAAGTCATTTTTTATTTCCGTTTAATTTCTTGAATAACGTTTAAGTTTTTTTTTTTTTCATATTTTTTTCAATAGTGAATTTTAGGAGCGAAATTACCATTTTGTCTACTATTTAAAAGTGTAGTAATTAAGAAATTAAGTGATGATAAAATTATAATTTCACCAGTTCAATATAGAGGTAATTGCTGAAATGGTCCCAGTAAGTGGGTGGGACCGATGCGCAAATGGTCCCTGAAAGTGTATACCGAGCATTTGGTTCCTAAAGTAATGTTTTTGTGGTTTTACCTAAATAAATGCTAAAATTGAGCCAAAAATATAATTTTTAAGAGTTTGGCTTGGCGACACACTTAAAACTTCATTTTTCGTTTCATTAAAACTCCGATTTTGACGATTCAAAATGCATTAGAAAGCTATTTTCATAATCTTTAAGAATATGAGTTCAAACCTCAGTTTTATCAACATTAAGATTTTCAAAAGTCCTCAATGACTAGTGTATGATTGATTTTATTTTAACTTCTTCAAGTCCTCAATGACTAGTGTATGGTTGATTTTATTTCTTCGTCATCACAAAAGAAAGAGTCGACATTCACGTGTCATGAAAGGATAAAGAAGAAACAAATACAAGTTTACCGATATTCAAATGCGTTAAAAATATTATGCTATGGATGAAAAACATATACAAAAGGAAAATTTAGTCTTCAATCATATCTTAAAGTCTCTTGAACAATCTTTGTTGAAGCTTGTATATGAGAGATATTTTTCAAATCATTCTTGACAAAAAGACGATAAGTGATTCAACGTTTTTATGTATGTTTGGTCAAAAGAAATGTTTTGAAAATCTTAATGTTGATAAAACTGGGGTTTGAACTCATATTCTTAAAAATGATAAAAATAGCTTTCCAACGTATTTTGAATCGTCAAAATTGGAGTTTTAATAAAACGGGAAATGAAGTTTTAAGCGTTTTGCCAAGCCAAACTCTTAAAAATTACATTTTTGGCTAGCATTTATTTATGTAAAACCACAAAACATTACTTTATGGACCAAATGGGCACCCGTTATACACTTTTAAGGACCATTTGCGCATTGGCCCCACTTACAGGGACCAAACTGCAACGGTCATCCACTTACTGGGACCATTTCACTCCCCAATATACACTGTTCTAATGTGTGTATATTGTTACCTATACTATATGGCTATATGGTGATGCTTATGTACTCAAACATATTAGAAATGAGAAGTATGATATAATTGATTAGTAAGAATATCAGATTTCCTCGAGCTGTATGATGGCTTTAAGTCGTTGGTCCTCCTCCCCGCACGCCAAATGATTCGCCCGCTATGTTGTGTAGTAAGCTTGTAGTCAGCAGCCATGTTCTGTTCTCACCAGAAGTGCTCCATTCTCACTCCAATCCTGCTAATCAATGTACCTAGATGCCATATTTTGGAATGATAAATCCATGGTCATGTCTTGCGAGCAATATACCAGAACACCTGCAAAGAATCGGGAATTTTGGCAGATTGGCATCTTTGGTGTCAATATTTAACTTCTAGCACCCAACCTCTTTTTGGCAAAGGGTAGCACATTCCCCTGTAATTCGTCTATTTTGCTCTTAAATGAGACCCTCACCTTCTTCTTCTTCTTCTTTCTTCTAACTTCACCATTCCACCACCACCACCATCAAAACCTTTTCTTTACAAACTCACTACCACCAACAATCCCAAATTCAAAACCACCTCCATCTTCTTCCCAATCTCTTCTTCTTCTTCTTCACAAACCCACCAACCATCACTCTTTCTACCACCACCACCTACCTCACCAACAACAACCACAAAATACCCCCGCCCACAACCACCTTACCCAAACCCCTGTTAAGTCGCCACCCTCCCCACCAAACCCTTATGAAGTCGCCCCCTCCCCCTAAACCCCTGTGAACTCGAGTCCATTCCACCCTTGTGATGGGGTGTGGTTTCGAATTTGTTTGTGTAAGGTTGTTGTTGGTGGTGGGTTTGTGAAGAAGAAAAAGAAGAGATGGAAAAGAAGATAAAAGTGGTAGTTCTTACTTTGATTATTAATATTACACGAGAGGGTTCTCATCCGTTCAAGTTCTTCAATATGTTGATCCAACATTTAAATATGATCTCACATTTAAACAGATCGAATTTCATTGCAATAAATTACTATTGTCGTATAGTATATTTTGCATTAAATTGCTTGGATGTGTTGAATTTTCATCAATAGTCCATCAACTCTTCATTATAGACTTATAGTTTTATTAATGATTATTGGTCTAGTGGTATATCTACTATATTTTGTAATAAATATTATAACTTTTATAGTACTTAGCTATATTTATATTTGTTACTGTAACTACTACAAAAAGACACTTGAACAATGTTATTGCTAATTATCTAATGGCAGGGATGATCACGTATGTTTTACTAATGATTAGGTGATCGACTGGAACATTTTAAATCATAGGTGATCGACTGGTAACATATGGCAAACATAGGTGATCATCCCTGCCATTAACCCAATATTTAATATATGGTATCCGCCATTTTCATTTGTATTGAATATTAAATAATGATATCGGTAAAAAAAATTATAGTCGATTTCAACACTCCAAAGCACCCATTGAGCAAGGTTGAAGTAGATATTTTGCACGCAGCACCGAGCATGTAGTATCAAATTGATCATTACATTCACAATATTATTGCTAATTATCAAGCATAAAGGATAATGTATTACTTTTAACTAAAATTTCTTTTCCTAAAAGTGTAATTTCGACCGGGTATGAAGTACATAATTATCATCAAGTCCTGCTCGCAGAGCTTTCAGACGGATTGTTAAGTACAATATTTTGGAGTCACATCCTAACCAAATATCAAGCTACACGACTGACAATTCATTTACAATACTCTTAACCGCCTTCATTTTGTAACTGTAATATTTGAGAAGCTTTTAATACAAGATAAAATAATCATTTCACCCGATTTATTTACTAATTTGAGTATGGAAAATAGGAAATAATGTTGCCCATATTTAGAAAGCAGGGCCCACCCAACACCTTGAAATACTCGTCACCAAATTTCATCATTTGGTCAATCATGCTATCTACGAGTACCTAAACACCAAACTTCATCATTTTCCCACAAAAATCATTCTTGATTTTTTTTCTCTCAGGCAATTCATCAAACAGATAAATGGCAACTAACATATCCGACCTTTTGATACGGGTCGACTCAGCTCAGGCTTTCGATACCGGAGCGCTGCTTCGATATGCTTCTGATCATGTTGTTGGCTTCCCTCACTCCCCTTTTGATTTCAATCTTTATCAGGTTTTCAAAATTTGAACTCGTGTCGAATTCTATGAGCTAGCTTATTGGTGCACAGTCGATGTTTGTGTGAATTAATATTTTATTTAGTCGTTGCTCATTCACGATAAAAAAACTGATGATACACTAAATTTCATGAACGCCTTACATTGAACTTTGTACCATGATTTGCTAACTGCTTTGTTAGTTCATTTTATGGTGATAATCAAAGGGTTCAGTAAGAGAAGTTAGTTCAACCAAGTGAATTTTTGGTAGCTTTGAAATTTGCTTACTCATTTAAAATTTGATGTGTAATTTTAATATTCAATGAATAAGGCACGCAGTCTTAAATGAATAATGTCTCTTTTATAAATGTGTTTATTATGGTGAAAACTAGTGTCATTAGATACAGCCGACAACAAGTATGTTGAGTTCGTGCATTTTGAATTAGTAGCATGAAGATGATTTTGAAGTCAAAATCCCGTCTTTGTAACGTTTGGTTAAACATCCGAACAATCAGGGATAGAGGGAGTATCAGTTATTTAACCCGAGTTGAGGTTAGTTCGAGTGCAGAATCAGTCCTAAAGAATGATGGGGTTAGATGAATAGTAGAATAGTTGGGAATTTCGTTATAATGTATGGTCTAGGTCTAGTGTTCTCCATTATTATAGTACAATTGATAAATTTGTTACTATTTGAGCATGAAAAGAGTGACAGAATTCACATTATTAACTTAATGAAGTTAGGTGTAATGAAAAAAAGGTGTAACGAAGAAAAGGTGTAACTTAAAGATCGTAATATATTACAGTAGTCCATATGAAGTCAATTTGTATTATGTGAAGAGAAAGAAGGGGATGAAAAAATTCCAAGATAGATTCGGTGATGAATGTAGCTATAGAAGTTTATCCTTTTATTGTTCCTGTAAGTGTTGGATGCTAAAAATTGGATCGCAATGCACAATGTAGACATTCTGTTGGAGAGTTTCTTTCTTTCTCACATTTCTTATATTCTCTTACTTGGATATAATTGGAGTAGATCAAAATGGCTCATTGCACTACTTACAGTTATTATTTATTGTGAAGTAGTAGATAGTGTTAGCACTTCACTCTTGCACCAACCTTCCTATGATCATTGCAGTAAGGCTGCATACTATAAGACCCCTTACACCGCTTAGGCATGAGCCTGTTCAGAGGCATTGAGGCATGTTTTTGTTGTTTCGAGATATACAGAAACAAGAGTGGTGATCTGCATGCGGATTATATGATGGGTCCAATGGTAGAGGAGACTTACAGAGACCTTATAGGTCATAGGCTCTGTTCACATGATGGGCACGTTTCAATATATCCCTGTTTATATATCATCTTTATGTTTGGAGATAAATAAGTGGGACAATAATTTGTATCTTTAGTATATTTGAATGACTTTCCAGCATATATATCTATAGAGACTGAAAGTCGGGCAGCCTCGTAGTTAGAACTGTCTTGAGTGGAAGCCTTTGGCCCAGGTTTCTAGAAGGGAGCCCCAGACATGAGAGCCCCATCCCCCCACCCCACCTCCGTGTTGCGCCATGAAATGTTGTCAGGCTGTTTTTAAATGCAGCATACTTGTTATTTTGTAGTCTAGATCTTTGGATAAGAGCAAAGCAAGTTTTGTTGAAGGATGATATTTTATTTGTAACACTTCCATTATTTGCCCACCATACTGGATAACCTCAAATGTCTTTAATCTAATGTATTCATTTACTGATTGCATTGATTCTCTATGTCAGTTTGGGCATGGTCAATCAAATCCTACATTTCTCATGGAAGTCCGCTCTGAGTCCTCTGTAAAGAGATATGTGTTGAGGAAGAAGCCTCCTGGAAAATTGCTTGAATCTGCACATGCTGTTGAAAGAGAATATCAGGTACTGCCCTTGATATTAAGTTCTGCATTTCTTGTTTGAAATAAGAGCCTGAACATTTTTTTTTGCATTTATACTTATTTTCCTAGTACTTGATCTGCATTACCCCTTAAGGCTTCCCAAACTTCCTACATCAAGTAAATTGCATATGTACCACCTGAAAAACAAAGGAATATAAGAAAAGTTCATATATCTAATTGCCGATGATTTGAGTTTCTCAACACTTAATTTTGTAGAAATCAGTGTCCGTGCTGTTATGCAACAATTGCTTACTTTTCTTATTTGTTGTAGTCCATCTTGATGTCATCCTATACATGAGTTAGTATTACTGTTGAAGACATTCCATTGATCCATGATATCTCTAGTAGTTCTATGATATCTACAAATGGTTAACGACCAAACAAGACTACTAAAATAACAATTGCTTACTTTTCTTATTTGTTGTAGTCCATCTTGATGTCATCCTATACATGAGTTAGTATTACTGTTGAAGACATTCTACTGATCCATGATATCTTTAATAGTTCTATGATATCTACAAATGGTTAACGACCAAACAAGACTACTAAAGCTTGTTTTAGCTATTATGTATAAAATTAAACACTTCCATGTCCAAGCATACTTATGCTTAGTATTTTCCCATACTGTCTAGCGTAAGGAGGAATTAAACTTCACCAATTTAAAGACTTTGCTGCGTTAAAAGTCTTTAATTTTCTTAACAATTCGGGCTTGTAGGTTCTCCATGCATTGGGTAATCATACTTTGGTGCCAGTTCCTAAAGTCTTCTGCTTATGCTCTGATTCAAGCGTAATTGGAACTCCATTCTACATCATGGAGTATCTGGAAGGGCGTCTATTTATTGACCCAAAGTTACCTGTAAATCCATCTTTTGCTCCAACTTCTGTACTACTCCTATTATGTGTCCCTAACCCTTGAACCCATTAGTATTAGGAAATTATGTATCATGAAATAGTAGTGATGTAGTGTGGATCACTCTGTATAGGGTGTAGCACCAGAGAAAAGAAAAGCGTTATATGATGCAACTGCAAAAGCTTTAGCGTCACTGCACTCTCCTGATGTTGACGCCATTGGTCTAGGAAACTTTGGAAGACGAAACGGTTACTGCAAGAGACAGGTTTGTGTCTCTCATCCCAAGGCAAACAGAGATAATTATATATGCACTTATAAAACGTGTAAGGCCCCTCTTTGCTGTTATAAAACTGAAGCTCCCTGACATGAAACCTGTTTTTTTTTAACTCAAAATGCCATCACACGTCACCTGTTGGCAACGCCATAGAAGGAAACTCTAGAAGTGTAAATGAGACCACAAATTTACAGTTGTAATTCTTCTTATGTATATATTGTAAGAGCTGGTGCTGGAACTACTTTCTGTCTAGCTATTGATATATGTTCATTGTAAATGCTTTATTTTTTAAATCATTGGAAACTGGCGAACAGTAAACTTATATTCCTGTTTTAGGTGGAGAGATGGGCTAAACAGTATCTAGTTTCTACCGGTGAGGGAAAATCCCCCAGAAATCCAAAGATGTTGCAACTGGTTGAGTGGTTAAGGAAACACATACCACAGGAAGATTCTTCTGGAGCTACAGCTGGTCTAGTTCATGGTGACTTTCGCATCGATAATGTTGTTTTTCATCCCGTCGAGGTGCAATACTTGGAAAGGCTGTTGTACTATTTTGATAACTGTTACATACCATTTGTGACTACACCTGTTAACAGGTGAGATATGATATTCACTGTTAATGGCACAGGATCGGGTGATTGGCATTCTTGACTGGGAACTATCCACTTTAGGAAATCAGATGTGTGATGTTGCTACCAGCTGCTTGGTATGTGATTAAATTTGAAGCTATGAGCTTTGAAGTTTTCTCTGTTTATATGTACAACTTTCCATAACATAGCTCAAGAGTATTTTTACTGAGAGGACTGGCTTTCCTCTTCATTTGGTTTATTCAGTTAGATGCGAGCTTCCAGATACGCTTGGTATTTGACAATTTTTATCCCTGATATCGTGGCAGCATTACATTGTTGATATTTCACTAGATGAAGCAGAGGATAAAGGTGGATTTGAACTTACCAGCATGCCTGAAGGAATTCCTTCCCTTGCAGAATATCTCGAAGATTACTGTTCTTATGCGGTAAAGTCCATGAAAATAATTTTACTGTAATGTTGATTCTCAAATTTGCTCATGCACTAGTGCAATTTATACTTCCCACCGATTTCCTCATTGAATAGCCACGATAAATTATATTCACATAATAGAAGTACTAATGATACATACGGGTTACCTACTGCCTGTATTTAACCTTCAATTGTAATTTGATTAAATTGCATCTCCTGTCATATTTGAGGGTTCTAATCTTTATTTCCAGTAAATCTCATTATGTTTACTGCTGAAAAGAATCATTACGGTTCAGGGAAAACCATGGCCTGCTGCTCAATGGAAATTCTATGTGGCCTTCTCTTTGTTCCGTGGTGCATCAATTTATGCAGGAGTTCATTCCAGATGGATCATGGTAAATCTATTTCCTAGCTATTGAATATTTGGACTACCAAAGAGCCATAGAGGAGTGTGTATTAACGCACTTGCAACTAACTATTAGCATAGTAAGCGGCTTATAATATTTTTTACCATTACTACCACAGGGGAATGCTTCAGGAGGAGAAAGAGCTAGAAGTGCAGGAAATAAAGCTGATGGCCTCATTAGAACTGCATGGTCATTTATTGAAAGTGAATCTGTTCTTCCTCCCCACCCACCATCAGGTAGCCACAAATTTTCAGTTCTGAATGCAACCTTTAATTATTATACTTGTCCATTCCCCCATGTAACTATTCATATACGTATTTATTAAAATGAGAATCTTCCTGCAACTTTCTTAGAAATGTCAACTATATTTGGCTTCATCTCATTTAGTTGTTGAGTTTCATGCTAAGGATACACCTACCAATTGTTTATCATGCTTTTCTTTACGAACAATCAAATTACTGAAGTAATATGGGCTCAGATGGTTTGTCTGCCACAAGGCATAGGATATACAATCATTCTGAGTTGTCCATATATCTTGTCAATATAAGTGATTTTATCATTTTGGTTTAATGCCCTTTGTTAAAAGTTTGATGTTTAGATGAACCCTTACTTCGCCTTAAGATCTTTTACCTGTTCGGTTCCCATACTTTCTCAGATATGTGACAGCTTATCTCGTTATGGCGAGGAAGTTGAACTTGCTACATTGAGTTTCCATAAAAATTGGCTATTTTGTGTCATTTCTAATGTGAATATGGGCCTACTGTAGAGTCTATTTTCTTATATCACTTCAATATGTCATTTATTGGTCCTTCATTGCTCAGGAAACGTTACTGAAGAACATAATCATAGCAAAAGCCAGGGTCTGAAGGGAGGGAAATTTGTCCCAAGTAAGAATGTTCAGGACTTAAAAGACCGGTTGGTTAAATTTATGGAGAAACACATATATCCTATGGAAAAGGAGTTTGAGGACCAGGCTTTATCTACCATGCGCTGGGAAATTCACCCTGAGGAGGAAAGGTTAAAGGAGCTCGCTAAAAATGAAGGGTTATGGAACTTATGGATACCTGTATGGATATTTCATTATTTGTCTAGTATTTTCCAATTTCATATTCAAATTAAGATTCTGCTATTAACTTGTTGTTCTGTGGGGCTATACAGTTGGATAGTGCTGTGCGGGCAAAGAAGCTACTTTTTGGTTCAAATACTAGTTCTACTTTGGACAAGACGTCTGATCGCTTGCTTGGTGCTGGTCTCTCAAATCTGGAGTATGGTTATCTTTGTGAGGTAATGGGACGCTCACTTTGGGCTCCTCAAGTGTTTAATTGCGGTGCTCCGGACACTGGTAATATGGAGGTAAGAGCTTCTCCTGTATTTACTGTTAAACTTTACAATGAATCGTTACAAATTTATTATATTCATTATTAAGAGTTACCAAACTAATTATGTCGCATTAATGGTTAAGAAACTAATTAGAAGAAGTAAACGTGAAAAGCCATCAAGCCTAATCAGGGAAGAAGCTGGCTGGTAATAGCCTTTTATTTTCATCTTATGTTTATCAAGGCCTCTCCTACTGTTTTAATAGATCATAATGCTTTAATGTAAATTCTATCAGAGAAAGAGCACCAGTTATTATTTTTAATAAATATCATTATCTTCTGTTCACATTAATGATACCTTTTAACTTTACACTGAAATACTGTATATGTGGAGTATATGATTAATTTACTCTTTATCCTTGCTTTTTATGTATTTGAGATTATGAGGACCCACATCTACTACCATTAAACTTAAAAAAAGGAAGTATAAAGTGAGAAAAATTGTGAGTAGATGAGGTTTGATTCATTGTGCAAAACCTATTAGCGAAGGGGGTCGTACAATTAAGGCGGAATAGATTATACACTTTGTTGGAGGCTTGAGTTGAAAAGGAAAACCTTGCATGTTGGCTATAAAATGCTTCAAATATGATTCATTCAAATAATTTAGTTTATTAAGAGTGGCTTATTTGATCATTGTATAGAAGTTGGCACCTCAATATGAGCGTGATAAAGTTGCCAAAGCACATACATAATGCTTCACCGATCATAGCTAAGTTACTAGAACAATTCAAGCGCCCTGGTTGTTGCTATGTATATTTATCTTGGTTAGTTACTCCATTAACTGCTCTGTGGGTATAAATCCTCTCTCATAAAGCCTGCTAGATCTATTTTATGCAAACATTTTGTCATTTTGTCACTTACTATATTTATGTATTTTATTATCTGCGATCTGCCTAAGGATGTCATCAACAGGTTCTCCTGAGATATGGAAATGAAGAACAACTTCAAAAGTGGTTGGTTCCGTTGCTTGAGGGAAAAATCAGGTCTGGATTTGCAATGACAGAACCACAAGTTGCATCTTCAGATGCAACCAATATTGAGTGTTCAATTAGAAGGTATGTCGAATGACTGCTTTTTTTCCTAATTCATTTAGCTTCATCAATCTGGATGATTGAATGAAATCAGAGTGCTACCTGTGAATTGCTATTTCAGATACATATTCGATTATAAGATATAGATAGTTTCGTTAGTGGTAACAAAGAACTTAATTGATTGATGTGAAAATTTGTAGCATGCAAATTCTAAAATGAAGTAAGTCTGAACTGTAACCGGTATGTAGAAACTTAAAGTACTGTAACCGGTATGTAGAAACTTAAAGTTCTCTCTCCTATTATCTTATTAGTAACTTATGACTTACAAAATCTCTTACATTGGAATAAGGGAGTAATATTTACCATTTCATTTATGTTCTCACTGCCATGTCCGTAGGCAAGGGGATTCTTATATCATAAATGGGAAGAAGTGGTGGACAAGCGGAGCCATGGATCCTAGGTGTAAAGTCCTTATTGTCATGGTAAGGTTTGTTATTACATTTTATTGGACATACAAATTCTTACATTATTATTAAAGGTAAGATGGAAAAACTATGCAGGGTAAAACAGATCTTACTGCCTCTAGTCATAAGCAGCAGTCCATGATTTTAGTAGATATCAAGACTCCAGGTGTTGACATTAAGAGGCCCCTCACAGTTTTTGGATTTGACGATGCACCTCATGGGCATGCAGAAATTTGGTTTGAGAATGTTGTTGTCCCAGTTGAGAGTATCTTGTTGGGCGAGGGACGCGGATTTGAGATTGCCCAGGTGTCCTTCATTTTAGTCTTTTTGTTGGTTAACTGACTTATTAGTGTCCTTAATTTTGTAACGATCAACTCTACCTCTTCCTCTTTCTTCTTACAATTTAATCAACTCGATTGAATATTCAAAGTTCTTGAAAATCTCTACTACTTGGAACAAGCTGCTTTTGTTAAGCATACTTGGCTAAGCCTTTATTATCGGGTATGTAATCAGTAGATGCTCATCTATTGTTTCTGTTTCAATTTATTTTTGTAGGGTAGATTAGGTCCTGGTCGGTTGCATCATTGCATGAGACTGATAGGTGCTGCAGAACGGGGCATGCAGATGGCTGCACAACGGGCCCTGCAACGAAAAGCATTTGGGAAGTTCATCGCAGAGCATGGTTCATTCCTCTCTGATATTGCTAAGGTGAGACTGTCACCATCACTACATTAACATGTCCAATGCTTCTTCAGAGAATCCTGCCTAAGCATGATAGGGACGGATAGTACGCAACCTTACCTCTACGATAACACGTGGAATGTTTTCTTAATGAGCCATTTCATTATATCTAAGAGCCCGAGAAAATAATATCATTGACTTCATTGGACATGGAAACTGCACTGTCACCATCACTATGTTTAGATAAAAATCTTGACGTTAACTATTCAACCTATAAAAGGTCTATGTTGCAAATTTGCAATGCATTTGCTGATTCTTGTAGTCCTAAAGTTAGAAGTCAAACTGAATTTAAAATTCTATCTCTTATCGATGTATGTATAATGATATGGGCTCCTATGGTTGCAGTGTCGAATAGAGTTGGAGCAGGCCAGATTGTTGGTTCTGGAAGCGGCAGACCAACTTGATAGACTCGGAATAAGAAAAGCCTACGGAACCATAGCCATGGCCAAGGTATTATTTTGTTACTCTAGTTACAGTACATAAATTTTCTTCATTTTCATTTTCAATACTTATCAGCTGGTGCAATATAAACGAGTAGGTGGCTGTTCCGAACGTGGCACTGAGGGTACTTGACATGGCAATGCAAGTTCATGGTGCTGCTGGCTTGTCCGGTGATACCGTCCTCTCTCACCTATGGGCTGCCGCAAGAACCTTAAGAATCGCAGATGGTCCCGACGAAGTGCACCTTGGTACAATTGCTAAACTGGAACTGCGTAGGGCTAAAATCTGAGAATTTGAGGCTACTTTCAAATTATCGGTCCTGACCGGGTTGAACAGGTAACCTATCGTTCTGGATCCTGGGAGAGCGGATACCCGGACCGGTAACAGCACTACTACTTTGTGAGCAAGGCTCTTATAATAGTAACATTTGTTGAACAATGGTAATAATGCTTTGGAGCTTTTTATGTGGTTAGACAAGCTGATAAAAAAGCTTCTAAAAGCCGAACTTATTTCTTGAATCCATCTGTTAAAGATGATTCAATCATGTAATATCCATCTGATTTAAAATTTGAATCAAATATTTTTAATATTATACTTCTTTCGCTTTTCTAGTTGCTATCATAGCCTAATTTGTTCGATTCAAAATATTTGTCATTTTATTATAGAAAATTATTTGTATACTTTTCATGTACTCTTTCATTACTTCAATGATATAGTTTCAGTTGATTGTTTATTCTACATTTTTCGAAGTAGTTTTTCATTTGTTTGATCGTTAATCCTTAGTTTAGGTGCAAATGGATAAGAGACGATTAAAATTTTGATCTTGGACTCTTATCAGGCGATAAGAAATGATATAGTCATATAAGTTCTTGTTAGATTCGTCTCAATATATATTTTCAAAATATCTATATTATAAATTTGTTGCGTGTAGAATAAGAGAAACTTAAGTTTTGAATCATGTTTCGATAACCGTCAAAAGTGAAAGTGACCTAGTATTCTAGTTGACAAGGTTATGTTGTGAATTGCAAGCTCTACATTGGTATGACTCAATGAACAATGATTGGGCGGATAGACTTAGGTGAACAATTTAATTTGATAGAACATGAGAAGAATTCTTTGGCAAGGTGGTCGAGTGATTTAATACGGAGAATTCTATTTCTCCACACGAACCATTATTTTTCCTATTTTACCCTTTTTGACGGGTGAAAGTAAAGTACTAACGACGTTCGTATGATGCTGACACACGTTCCGCTAATAATTCATATTAAATCAACAATATCTGAACTTGTTTAATTGTCGAACCAATAGCTAATGTATACACTCCCCAACAGTATCAAACATTTAGGTGCATTATTTACACACACTCGGCTGCTAATCCATTAATATTTTTAATGAATTATACGAGTAACTTTGTGAAACAGATGACACAGGTATGACATGCACACCCGTTCATGTAGGCTTAATATGATACTTTCATTTGTTAGGCGAAAAATATTTTTTATGTGAATGGTTTAAGATGTTGTACTTCTTTTTAATATATATATTTTAAGAATATTAATTTTTTTAGCAATTGTAAACATAATAATTTAAAAATATTTATGTTTTAAATTGTCTCTCGATAAATATGAAAAATAAAATTACCGTTCGCGGAATAAACATAGGGGACCAAGGTGTACTAAGTTTTCTTATAATGGAAGTGTTAGTCCTATGTCAAAGATTGAACAAGTAAATAATGAGAGAAATATTGGAATAAAGTAAAGAACTGAGAATATTTTTTATACTGGTTGGGCCTAAGCTTAGTGCAGTCTTAGTGTGTCTTCTTCCGAAATTCCATTGTGTTTCATTATATGTAGGTCTTCTGAGTTTGACTACAAACATTCAACTTTTTAATTTTTTAAGTATTTTCCTTTTGTTCCTTTTCTCTTTTTTCCCTTTTTTCTTTTTTTTCTTTTTTTTTCTTTTTTCCCCCTTTTTTTTTCCTTTTTATGTCTTTTTGTTAATTATTTACAAATTTACATAGATGCATAAAACTAAAGAAAGACAACAATGAAATAAATTATATCATATGAAACGAATTAGAAGACAATCAACTATTTTTTCTTCATGGCACGCAATAGTTGATTGTACAAGATTAGGTTGGGTTTGTAAGGTGCGATCAGGTTTTCTGCACTTGAATGATGGCTTCTTTCCCAATATAATGCAGGAGCAGCCATAAGTATTTGAACATCCTCCATTTCAAGCTGCGAAAGTCAAACAAAATGTTAAACTTTTTGTTCCCTAGTTTGATATTGGAATGCAATTAAACAAATTAAATGAACTTATCAGTATAAAATGTGAAGCACCCGACACATGTCGTGACGCCACCATGGCCGTGGGAGGGCCATTACCTGGTCTCACATATAACGGGAGACACATGATTCCGCCAACGAGGGAATAAGAGAGAATCACCACATTGTACACAGTAGCGATAACATGTCCAACTTCCGGCAAGGACATCCAGTTTGCGTACGGGGCAAATCCGTCGCCATAATGAGCAATTTGCGTTATCAAAGAATTGGAGTTAATCCCAGGTAAAACGGTGTCGTATAAGGCTTGATTATTCATTAGCTCGATGACACAATCATTTCTGACAGTACTCCACTGATTCTCATTGCCATAGATTTGAAGTGTCACTGCCCAATACCCACAATTTTCATCTGCCTTTACATCTGTGAATCCCCGGACACGTGGGACAATGAACGGGATCAAATCAGAAGAGTAGGATGGCATGTGAAGACAACCAATTCGTTGACGCTGACCCTGACCACGACCTCGTCCGGGCTTTGAAATTCCACCAATGGTGTTTAATGGAGTTTTCGGGGGACGTTGACTGGAAGTTGTATTCCGCTTTCAAGATGCTATTCATCATTCCTATATATATGATATCTATTTTCTAATAAGACTATGCCTGGGCCGGGGTCAGGAAGACAGGCAGAAGGAGTAAGCAGCTTAAGCAACAACCAGTTAACAGAATCAGGAGACCCCTCCCCGACTATGTTATTAGACTAGCCATTGTATCCCTTTTGCTACGACTGTTCCTATGTGTACTCTCGGGCTTAAGTGGACCAGATCAATCCGGGCTTGGACCATGTCTCCCGAACAATCTCTGGGGTTGCTGGAGTTGCAGGAGTTGCAGGAGTTGATGGAGTTGGAGTTGAAGGGTACTTTGGTGAACCATTCGAATTTGATCTTGTGGATATAGGACTGAACTGGAAAACCGCAATGTTGGGACACCTAGATGCTCTAGAATGTGATTTAATTAAAATTCCAAAATTTAATACAGTCATTTCCCAATCAGACAATATTCTTGAAGTAGAGCTCCTTTTAGAACAGGCTTATTGCCTTCATTTGGAATAGGTTCCGGTAAGGACAAATTTGCTAGTTGTGGATGTAAAACATTATTAATTGTCTTAAACAACTCTCTTTGGAGAGGGTGAGAGGCACTTTGAATTTCAGCCCACGTATTTTCCATGTCATTATCAGTTATGCACGGGTCATGTGTAGGGGGCATCTAACTCAATATCTAACTGCTTCCAGGAATTCGTGAAAATACTCCTCCCCAAGTAGTGAGATATGCCAATCTCATGAGAACAAGGAATGCCGTGGGTACGTCTATAGTAGCAGCCACACTTGTCGGCGTCAGCCCCAATATTGTGTTGTTCGTTGCGTCTCATTTCTTTTCTAATCAGATCCACAGCGATGTGTGACACCTTATCCAATATCTCCTCAAAAAGACCCGAGTCTATCAAATCAATTGGTCGTCTTGTTTTAGAGAGCTCCATACTCTCCTTGATCTTAATTATTTGTATTTTCATGATTTCGTTTGCTTTATGGAACACTGTGTAAAATGATGATTGTGACTTGTCTAGTGCTTTCTTAAGCCTATTGTGCTCGCTTTCCACTCGGTTTGTTGTGTTTGTTCCAATGTTTAGTACATCATCTATCTATATTGAAATGATTTCTTTGTGATATTTGTGAAGCCAATATCCTTTTATGTAATTCAAGAGGGTAAGATACGATGCATAATCAGTTGCAATAGTGGACCAACGCTCCATCCAAATTTAGATTGTGGGGGCAGATATTGCATCATTGAATCTTCTCATATAAATTTCGGAGAACTCTTTGTTACCAGAAATTTCGAGAGCTTTTTTCCTTACATTAACTTCAATATGCCTTCGACATAGATTATGTTTGCTCTCGAGAAAGGCATATCTCACAGCACTGATGAAAGCTTGGTCTGCGTCTATGTAGATAACCAGTGGAAGGGAATTTTCTTGAAAGAGGTTGCGGAGGTTTCTTAATGCCCAATCATAACTTTCAATCCTTTCGTGCTCGAGGAAAGCATAAGCTACGGTAAAATTCTTTCACGTTGAATTGAACCCAACAATTTGCAAGAATTCCAACCCACAACAATTTGTTGTGTAGGTGCAATCTCCCTAAATTACATATGAAAAACAATTGAGCATGTTGTAAACCACCGGATGAGAGAAGAAGATGTCACCAACAACATTTGAATCCCTAACCGTCCTCATTTGCACATAGTAGTTATTATCTTTTAGTAACTTAGGTTTTCTTCGTCCTTACGTCTCAATTTGGAAAGAATATCATTTGGTCGGACATTTGAACGTTTGGACTCACACACATCCAAATATTCATCGGCTGACAACTTTCCCATTAGATGACCCTCTCCGTACAAATGATCAGCATGATTATGTCTACTGCGTTCCACTGTCAAATTCCATTTACAGTCTCAATATTCTCTCCCACGTAACTTGAACGGACAATCGTGCTTTTTTGTCTTAGTAGATCTTATAGCGGGTGTCTTTCACTGCTTATACCTCCCGCTTAAATCACATATTATATCAACATACCCGAGTCTATTTCCTTTTGTTTTTTTGGAGTCTTTGATTGAAACAGTATTGTTATGGCAGACAGCTATTTCTCGGACAATTTTAAGTAAATCTTCTCGATTTGGGAACGAAGTACATGATTGAAACAATTGTGTGTAATCATGATATATTATTTTGTACTATAACGATAAAAAGTAATACTAATGATATCAATAATAATAATCATAATAGTATTGATAATAATATTGATAACAATAATAATAATAATAATATTAATAATAATAACAAATTATTCTTCAAAAACGGACTACTTTAAATGACTAAAAAGATCGAACATGTGTATATGTCATACTGAAGCATCATGTTCGTAGAGATGTTTCATACTCACTATATCAGAATGTTGATTCGATCTGTTTTAGGGTTTATTGCCATTTTAAAAAGAATTCATAATAAGATTACAACTTACTTATATCTGTTACCAAAATGTAACTAATGTCCATTATAACCAAATACATAAAATATGTAAAATGTCATAAAAAAATACAAACACATGTTACCCACATTTAATTAGCCATAATCACTTGATTCTATTATTTTAATGACAACATCGAATACATGTACTAAAAAGACTGAGCGTGTGGATATGTCATAATAAAGCACCAGTTTCGTACAGATGTTTCATACTCAGTGTATCAGAATGTTGATTCGATCCGTTTCAGGGTCTAATTCCCATTTTAATAAGTATTCATAATTTCGTTACAACTTACTTATATCCTTTACCAAAATGTAACTAATGTTCATTATAAACAAATACATAAAATATGTAAAATGTCATAAAAAACACATGTTACCCACGTTTAATTAGCCATAATCACTTGATTCCATTATTTTAATTACAACACATCGAAAACATGTACTAAAAAGACTGAACGTGTGAATATGTCATAAGAAAGCACCAAGTTCGTACATATGTTTCATACTCAGTGTATCAGAATGTTGATTCGATCCGTTTCAGGTTCCATTTCCATTTTAAAAAGAATTCATAATTTCGTTACAACTTACTTATACTAGATGTTTGTGCACAGTTCAACCTGTGCGAGTTCGGTTATTATATTAAAATATATATTGTTACATTAATTTTTACATGATTATATGATGATAAATATTTCTTGTGAAATTCAAAATATGTGTATGATAAAAATGATTAAATAAATATACATTATATATAGGTAACTATTTTATTTTTAATAACTATGCTTAAATAATTTAATGTATAAAATAATATAGGCCTTCGCAAATTTTCAAAAAAAAAAACTAAATGGGAGTTAGTATGCAATTTAAATATGTGTCACTTGCTTATTGGCTAAAAAAGAACATGGGGCTTCACTCAAAAAATAACTAATTCCCCCCTTCCCCAATTACATATAGTGTAGATATCCTTTACCAAAATCTAACTAATGTCCATTATAAACAAATACATAAAATATCCTTTACCAAAATCTAACTAATGTCCATTATAAATAAATACATAAAATATGTAAAATGTCATAAAAACACATGTCACCCACGTTTTATTAGCCATAATCACTTGATTTCATTATTTTAACCCGTAACAACAAACATAATGTAATGACAACACATATAATTTCATACAAATTATTTACTAAAAAAACATGTTTCATAATTTAAACATACTTTCATAATTTCAAAATGAAATATTATTGTTTCATATTTAATATTTAACGAAAAATTATACAAGTGAAATGGACTAACCGAGTTGTTGGAAGAAGACGACATTGTTGTTGATATTGTCGAATAAGATCGTCCAAGATTATGCCCTCACACCATTCCAATTTTTTTGTAAGAGTGTAAGTTTGATAATGAGAAATTATATTGATGCATGCCAAGCCAAACCCAGGGCCGGTCCTGATATTTTCGGGGCCCTGGGCGAAAATCGAAAAAGGGGCCCCTATTTAAAATTACAAAAAAAATCTCGTAACATTGCTTAAATTGAGGCACATCCCGCGATTCACCTCCTTCATATACTCCAGGGCAGGGGTGCATGGGGCATTGCTTATCTATTTTCACTTTTAGATATGTGATGACATTTTATGAAATAAATAAATACATAAAGACAATAGAAGTATAAAATATATAACTAGAGAAGTGAAATTTAAAATAAAGTAAATTGTAGAATATTAAATCAAAGGAAAAATATCAGTGGGTTTTCAAAAGTAAAATTACGAAATAATGTAAATTATATCTTTAAAAATAATTACTTTGACTCTTTGAATAAATTGAGTATGAGAACTAATGTAACTTAATTAATCTGTATAAAATAATTATTATAACTAAAAGGTTAAAAGGTTGCGAATTTGAAAAATAAAATAAAATCAAGACCACAACATGTAAAGAAGTAAAATAATTACTATAAATTAAGTACATTAATTGTAACGTGCTTTTAGGATGTACACATAACATATCATTTGGAATGATACTTTGACACGTATGGCAATTATTATTAAAAATATCTTTATGCCCATTCAGTGGACGATTATGTCATTCTGACAACTATAGTGCGCTAAACTCACACGTTCTGATTTCAGGTTTAAAATTTTATGTAATAAATTTAATGTTTAGTACGAATACATGATGTTTGAATATTATTTTAATGTTTGAAAGTTGAATTTTATGCCCATACAATGATATTTTAATGCTTGAATGTTTTAATGTCTAGTATGAATACATAATGTTTGAATGTTATTTTAATGTTTGAATGTTTTAATGTTTGAAATTTTAATTTTATGCGCCTACAATGATATTTTAATGTTTTAATGTTTAGTATTTAATATATAATGTTTTATGCATTATGTTTAATGATTGAAGTTGTTAAATTTGTAAATTTCGATAATAAGATTATAACACGAACTTATGAAATCAACGTACCTTAATAGCAACTATGGATATGTCATACGGTTGTTTAAAAAATGGTCATTCCCGAAGTGTAATCGAAATCAGAATAAAGGGTAAAAGTCAAAACTTTTACCAGATAAAGCAACGCGCGACAGAAACGTACCAAGTGTTAGATAACGTGTCTCAAATTCGCACCATTTATTAAATAACGACTACCGTACACATTCAACAAATTTATGTTCGAACTTCACTTAATTTGAATTCCCCCTAATCTTTAATCCAAATATATCGACTACGAATGACCTTCTTAAACTATCTCTTGACGTGAACGTCATACACAACGGAATTATTTTTATTACACATCATATTTAAATTGAATATTATATTGTCACGCGCCTTGGCATCAATCGCTTCAATAAAATCTACCCAACCAACCGTGAAGAACATTCTACCTAATTCATATTGTTCAGTAAGTCCTGCCTCGATCTTGACCATCACATGAATATCAGCATCCTCCTCCTCGGACTTGAAGTTTAATCAAAATATTCCTTTCAAAGCGATGTTAGTGCGTCGAACATAGTCCTTGTCTAGTTCCTGTGAACCATGTGAATATAGTTTTATAAAGATCAAACAAAAATTTTGGAAACAAAATAGATTAGATCTTACTATTCGCTCACTTGAGTGATCATCCACCACCAAGAGAAAACTATTCCTAGCTATGCTCTGTAGTATGAATGTCATCAAAATTTGGTCGAAATATTTGGTTGAAACAATTTTTTTTGTGTTGGTGATGTTTTGGAACGAGGTATTTAAAAACAAAATTGGGGGAGCACATGTGGTATTGTCATGGCAATAAATTAAGAATGAAATGGTCATCCGTTGTTATTACTTAGGCATCACAATTTCACTCATAAACCCCCCCCCCCACCCCACCCCTGGTAAATTCAACGCCATTTTCCAACCCCCCCCCCAATACCACACACACACTAAAAAAAAAGATGCCTCCATTCAACATCGGCAATATTGGATGTCAGGGTTTCTTCAAAGTCATAAATCAAAACTCTGCCGGACAACTTGTAAGATTGTTTATTTTAGCAAAAATGTATTTAATCTTTTTAACTAAGATAGTTATTATTTTCTTAACAGTTAATTCATATTGCGCTTCCTCTGAGCTGCAACATGGAGTTGTTAAGACAATGCCATTTGACCCATTTCGGAGAAACACATTCGTTTAGTATGGAGATACACGAGGTAGTGATCGACGAACACACACGTGTCACACTTGAAAATGGTTGGCTTGAATTCTACCAAGCCAATGATCTCGAAGTGGATGACTGGCTCGTGTTCGACTTAGACCTTCTGCGTTGCCGCAATCGCGCTCACGTGTTTGTTGTAACCGTGTTCGACCAGACTTCTTGTGTGAAGCTCGTGATTGAATTCATCTATGTCTTCTTTGCTTGATGTAACCATGCTGAACTACTTTCGTGTGTGTTCCTATATAGTTCTTAATCTTCTATATTAATGCTTTTTGACTTTTAATGTTTAATATTGAAAGTTGAGATAATTATTCTGAAACGTGTGGAATCATCATAATAATATATTGTCTGTGAGTACAACACACGAAAGTTCATAAACAAAAGGTTTGATAAAAACTACAAATGGAATATAGCGTGCCATAATATCATAGTAACAATCCTAGAGTGATATAATCACACGTTCAGTTTTCTGAATAAAAAAAAACTAAAAATCTGTGAAACTTAACACCACCACCCCAATAAACCCCCCCTCCACCCGTTAGAACTCTCACCAATTTATCGATGCCTCAATTCAACGTCCGCACAATTGGATGTCGTAGATTCTTCAAGATCGTGTTAAGTTCGGAAAACGAATGAATAATTGTAAGATTTTTTACTTTTATGACATTTCCTTTAATATTTTTTACTAAATTGTTGTTATTTTCTCTTTATAGTCACTTCCTATGACGTTTCCTAGGAGATGCAAAATGGAGTTGGTTGGTAATTGTCGTTTGATCAGTCTTGGAGACACACAATGGTTCAAGGCGACGATACACGAAAATGAGATTCGCGGACGTCGACAACTCGTACTTGGAAATGTGTGGGACGAATTCTTTTTGGATGAACCACTAATTACGTAATATCTACGCAATATACTTCCATGAAAATATGAAAAATATTATAGATTTGTTGTAATAGTAAATGCTTTTGAATATGAATGTTATAAATTTTGGATGAGGTTATCTTTTCGTAAAGATTGGGAGTTAAAATATTAAGTAATGGGGGAGTTTTTTAGAAAAAAATTTTTTTTTTGAATAAAGGAATGTGATATTTTTTGTATATAAATTATTAATTAAATAATTAAAGAAAATGAAAGATCAAGCAATGGACATTCCATATAGTATAAATTATAATATACATTTTAATTATGAGAATTAGATAATAAGAGTCGAGAAAATAATCATATTTAAGAATATATTCAATTTTAAAAGTTATAAAGACAATAAATTATTTATTATATATATAATAGTTCTAACTTACAATTTACAAAATACTAATACTATTATCTAAACAATGAAGTTTTTAATAAGTTATATATTTGTCGAAATATTGTATGATATCAATCCATATTGAACACAAAGATCTATATGTTAATAGTTCTCGTTTGTATCTATAAATGGATACATTAGATGTAATGGTGGTTCAAAATATGTTTCTACTGCAATATACTTCCATGAAAAATATGTAATACTCCGTAATATCTACCTATAAACCACTAATTGCGCCGATTAACATGTATATAATTCATAAGATACCAAAAATGACTAGTTTATATTTTCCTTCTTAATTATTGCAGAAGGACTTTCCAATGCTGCTTCTGATCTTTCGTATTGCAGCCAATCCTTAGCGCAGACAAGCGCTTCAAGAGTGTGAGGGTGCAATGATCGCCGATAGTTATCAACTCTTAGATCTGAAGTATCAAACACTGAATCTGGGGAGAGAGTTGAGACGGGTATACACAATATATCTGATGCCATTTTGGATAGAATGGGGTACTTGGATTCGTTGATTTTCCACCAACCCAAAACATCGAGACCTTGCACCCAAGGCAGAAGACATTCCTCTAGATAGTGATCCAATTCTAACTTCATATGTTGGGTATTCATATATCCAAAGTCGGGATCAAAATTAAATGTAATAAAAAAATCCTCGTCTTGAGCTATGTCTGACCTTTCAACAGAATCATGTGGGTATTCATCAAATGTTGTCATAGGATGTGACCCGACAACATACTCGAGAAAAAGATCGTGCACTCCCTCATCAATAATTTTGATCCAAGTCCCAGCATCTGCCCCATATATCTTTTTAAAGCTTAATTCAACGATCTTCATCTTGAACCTTGGATCCATTATAACTGCAGTAGCTAAAACTAGGCAACAGTCCCTCCAATACCTGTCAAACTTCTCAAACAATGGCTTCGTGATGTAGCGCACTAAAGGATCTTGGCTCATAGTCCCATGCATCAACTCGAGCTGAATTTTCCACACTTCGTAGAAGAATTCATTGGACGTAGGGTACACTGGGGCAGTTAAAAGGTTCACTGCATCATAAAAGTAACTCAAGTGTATACAGAGAGTCTCCACTTGTTTCCACTCTTCCATTGAAACAGTCAATGCATAATCAGGGCCCGCATTGTCCAAACATGAAAATACTTTTCTAAATTCATAAGCAACCAGCAACATATGATAAGTGGTATCCCACTTAGTGAGGTCATCAAGGATTAGATTTTTCATGCAGGGAACTTGAAGCTGTTGTTTTAATTGCATGAACTTCTCCTCACACACTAGCGAAGATTTTATATAGAATACATTCTGGCGCACCTTTTCCACTGTTTCTCTACACAACATTAGAGCATCATGGGCAAGATCACTGAAAGTACGAGCATAACAACTACTGAGAATAAGCTGACCATTAAGAATATCTGGATTTGTTACTGACATCAAACCTCTTAGATCCTCTTTAGAAGACTCATTGATGTAGGCATTATCAAGAGTCAAAGTAAATAGCTTGTTTGAAAGATTCCAATCGGCTATGCAAGCAGAGAGAGCATGATCCAAGGCATTTTTGGAATCGAGATATGGTGATGTGATAACCTTCATCATCCGTCTCTGCAGTTTCCAATCACAGTCGACAAAGTGTCCTGTAAGAAATACACATCGTAAGCTTCCATTTGAAACCAACGAATCCAGAGTAAGACTGATTCGACCAGGAATTTCAGCTAGCAAGTTCACAAGGCCTTGCTTTGTTCTGAAGTAGATATCTTTAATGTGCTCTTCTATCGTACTAGCATTCACCAAACTAAATTGAGGCTGAAGGCTCCTCACAAAACTAATAAAATGCATATCCTCAACCATATGAATTGGATAGTCACATTGTATAATCAGTTTTGCAATATCACGGTTGCATCGGTCCTGATCGAAAGGAGTGGTCTTGGAGCGCCTTTTAGCTCGATCAGAAGATACCCTCGGTTTTGCATCTGGTGTACTGATGCATGACATATTTGTATTCTGGGTACAAAGTCCGCTGGCTGAGGGTATATGTGATGAGAAGTGTCTCCGGAGGTGACTAGTACCTGCTAATTTCTTGCTACTGATATATGCAAGCGACTTTTTACACAAATTACATACTGCCTTTTCACCCTCAACTGTGAAATGATCCCAAACAATGGACTTCTTCGTCCGCATATTAGGCTGTCGACCTGAATTGGTGAAGTCATTAGTATTCGTAAGAGTACCCATTAGACGGCACCTGCAACTGGAAAGCCAAAAGGATATAATCAAATAAAAACTGAAACTGTAGTACTTGTACAAAGCCAAAATGGAACAACAACTGGATGAGGCTAGAGAGTTACAAAAGATGCGGCATACACACAAAACAATTTATACATAAAACTGGTGTTTCGTTCATTTTTGTTATATTACTTTCCAGTAACTTCACATAATATAAGTAAAAAGTAATTAATGATCAAAGTTTGGTGAAAAAAAAAACAAAAACATCGCTCAAATTGAATTGGAGGTTCCATATCATCAAATGCCAACTGCAATCTTTGCAACCACAAGTCACTTTCCTTAATATCTTAACACAATCACAACTTGAACATATCCAATTCCACAAAAAAGACCATAAATCATAAACATAACACATATTAACATTGATGAAAACTAAAATACTTAAAATTTGTAATAATATAACAATCAACTTGATCATACACCAAGATATCAGTAAAAAGTAGTAAACTTTTCAAGAAAATTGAACCCCACCAATCATATGAGAAATATATCCACCCACATATATTTGCATGAAAAACAAATATACTTTCTCCAACCCAAAAAAAAGTGTAGCTTGATTTATCATTATCAAAATTAACAAATTTTGCAGTCTTAATTCTATTTAAATTGAACTTACAATGTTATTAGTGAAGTACATTATATATACCAAGAATGATATATTTTCATCAAATATATTATGCAAAATATACATGATTAAAAATCATGATCAAAATTCAGAACTGGACAATCTTTTTGAAAATTAAGTGAGTATATAAAGAAAGACAACTTACATGAATATTATTGAGAATGATTGATGAAGAACAAACAAAAATTGCAGTAAAAAAACTGGTGAAAATTTGAAAATTAGAGGGAATTTACAGGAGCCTTTATATAGAGGTGAATAAGAGTTCAAGAACCGAATGTGGACTGAAACTTATAGCAGGAGACGATTCTTTTAATATGGTCTTTTTGGAAATTATTACATTTAGAAATATTTTAAATTTAGTAACTTTTTATATGGTTTATAAATTATTGACCTAACTTTGATAAATAGTAAGGACGCACACGGTTCAGTTTGGATGGTTTTTGTTCAATTTTTAAACCAAACCGATATTGGCGGTTTTTAAAAAGTAAAAACCAAAACCGACCTTTTTAATATTTTAAATCATGCCGCTCGGTTTGGGGGTTTAGTAGTTTGGTTTGGGCGGTTTTAAACGTCTAAATTATTAAGCTTTCTTGCACTCCATTAAGATTCTTCTCCATGAAAACTACATGATTGAAAAAAAATAATAACTAATTAAATATATTTAACGTTAATAAAAATCACTATAGTTTAATCACATATTAATTATACTAGCATATAACTACACATTGAATATTCAGTTATATATTGTAAATTCTTACGACGATAATATATTATAAATCAAAACTACGCACACCAAAACTAGAAAAAGAGTAGACAAGTAGTATTACAGTATTATTATTGGAGTAAGAATATACACTAGAAAGAAGTTTGATGCGCGGTTGTGAATTTGTGATGCTAATTTGCAATGCCGACCAATATAATAATAAACAGTAAACTATGCATATTTATAACCTAGTTATTACTATATCAGTATATTATATAATAATATAATGTGGACCGGTTATTCAATGGCCCAATATGTAGTGCAATCTATCTAGGTACTAGGTTAGCTTTTAATCTTTATCTTTAATTATTTATTAAATATTAAATTATAAATATATTTATTTAATCGGTTTGGTTATTGCGGTTTTTTAAAAATTAAACCCAAAACCACACCGATTAATGTATGATTTGAAAAGTCAAAATCAAAGCCGAATCAAAAAATTTAAAACCTATCATATTGGTTCGGTTCGACTCGACTTGACCGGTGTGGACGGTTCCGCGATTTGACTGTGCAATCCTAATAAATAGATGAGTCGTTTGATATGTTAGTTTTGTTAATCTAACTTTCGGAATGTGCATTAACTAAATAATCAAAGTTTTTTTTAATTTATTTACTAAATTTATCGTGATATCTCGTAGGTACACATCCAAGTCTCTCTTAGGGCCTGTTTGTTAAACCCATTAAATACTTAAAATTAATTAATTCAGTACTTATTTAATTAAGTTTATTTGTTCATAGAAAAAATTAAGTTCTGAACAAAATTAGATATGAGTGAAATCCTTAACAAAATTTTAAGTCAAAATTTCCTTCTTATTTTTCTTCTCTTAATGACTTAATTCCACGATTCTTCAAAAACCTCCACTTTGTCTAATTCGGTTTCGTCATGTTTGCTGTAGATTTCATATCAGTTCTGAACTGCTCATATTCGGTTTCGATTCCCATTACAAAATTTGTTGTAGTTTTTGTGCCCTTTCCACTCCAAAAACGCTGCAAATTTTGATCGCAATCGAGCTGCGTAATGTGGTCCATAAGTTGTTCGTGTTCTTTGCATTTCCCTGGTTTCCATCGGTTTCAATGACTTCGGCTGCAACCATAGAATATAATGTATATGTAACATTGAAATTTAAAGGGGATGATAACTATTTTTTTTTATTTTTGTTAATTAGCAATGAGGTGAGTATCAACCAGAACTTCTGGTTACTAGCAAGAGCCTTTTCCACTAGGCTATTCGATTAATTCAAGGGGATGATAACTATTTGATTTTGTAAAATTTATTCTGTTCATGAATTTATTTTAACCTGTTACTTATTTTAATAGGAGTATTAGGTTAAATTTTGATGTAATTTGACGTTACGAGTCTTTAATACTCCTATTGTGTGGGTAGGTTGAATTTCAATGATAGTATATTATAAAGTGGTTCTTAAATCAATTTTACATTGTAATTTTTTTCGAATATCGACCTAATACTTTGTCATAATTAGTGATTAAAGTAAAAAAAATCGTGATACAAAATAGAATCTATAGTTTAACTTACATGTCAACTGTATTTGTTTTAGTTTTGAAATTATAAATTATTAAATTTCAAATATTCTTTAAGTTTGTTCTTCGTTCTCATAAATTGAATGGCAAATCCTATTTCCCCGGTCCCTATTTTCATGGCCCCATTTTTTTCTTTCTATTTTACCCTTTTCCAACGGGTGAAAATAAAGTAGTAATTATGTTAGTATAATGTTCATACACGTTCCCACAACATAGTTTATTAATGATCTCATATGACGATTTCACTCGTACAATATATACTAAGGACCCTATTATGATTCCTTTTTCATTAAAAACAAATTTATAAAAATGTATATTATAAATTTTAACTGATGAGATGTTTCAAATTCATATAATTAATTAAAAGTGATATATTGAATCATCCATTTCAATTGTATCACTTTAAAGTGATTTCGATACTTGTCATATTGAATCATCCATTTCAATTATATTAGTCAAGTTATGCGTAGAACGAAACCAACTAAAGATTTCATATTTTTTATTTTATATATTACTAACAATATGACTTTATAATCATTCTTTACTTCTTAATAACGTGTCAAGTAATCGAAATGTAATAATAAAAAATGAAATATCGTTCATCGAAAATGCAAAATAGTGCCCAAATGTGTGGTATCCTCACACCACCCTATTTTAGATCAAGACTATACACGTAGCAGATGATCTAGTATGACGATTTCCCTCGTACAGCGTATATTAACGACTCTATTAAGATACTTTTTCAATTAAAAACAAATTTATAAAAATGTAAATCATAATTTCAAGCCACGAGGTTTTCCAAATTCATATAATGTCATCGAAAAAATAAAAATAATTAAAATATAATATATTTATGTCACTTTGAAGTAATTTCGATACTTGTTTTGTTGAGTCATCCATTGCGATCAAATTAGTCAAGTAGTGGTTTGAAAAAGAACCAACGAAAGATATCACATACTTTAATTTTATATGTTACTACCAATATGATTTTATAATCATTTATCTATTCTAATGTACCAAGTAATCGAAATGTAATATTAGAAAAAATGAAATATCATTTATTAAAAATGAAAAATAGTGCCCAAACGTGTGGTATCCTCACACCACCCGATTTTAGATTAGGTTTATATATACACGTACCTGATGATTTAATATGGCGATTTCACTAGTACAATGTATAATAAGGACTCATTACGATTCTTTTTTATTTAAAAACAAAACGTGAACATGTATTTTATAAATTTCAAGCCACGAGGTGTTTCGAATTCATATAGTATCATTGAAAAAGGTTAATATAATTAAAAAACGATATATTTATGTCACTTTGAAGTGATGTCGATACTTGTCATATTGACTCGTCCATTTCAATCATATTAATCAAGTGATGTGTTGAACGAAACCAACTAAAGATTTCATATTTTTATTTTATATGTTATTGAGAATATGATTTTATAATCATTCATCAATTCTTAATAACGTACTAAGTAATCAAAATGTAAAAAAAATAAGATATCGTTTATCGAAAATGCATAATAGTGCCCAAACGTGTGGTATCCTCACACTACCCTATTTTAGATCAGGATTATATATGTGGCCTGATGATCTAGTATGACAATTTCGCTCGTACAATATATATTAAACAATCTATTAAGATTCTTTTTTATTTAAAAACAAATTTATAAAAATGTATACTAAAAATTTCAAGCGCGAGGTGTTCCAAATTCCTATAATGTCCAAAAAATTAGAATAATTAGAAAACGATATAGTTACGTCACTTAAAAGTGATTTCGATACTTGTCCTATTAAATCGTCCTTTTAAATCATATTAGTCAAGTGATGCGTTAAACAAAACCAACTAAAGATTTCATATTTTATTTTATTTTATATGTTACTAACAATATGAATTTATAATCATTCATCAATTACTAATAACGTACTAGTAATCGAAATGTTATGATGAAAAAGGAAATATAGTTTCTCGAAAATGTAAAATAGTGCCCAAACGTGTGATATTCTCACACTGCCCTATTTTAGATCAAGATTATACACATACCTAATGATCTAGTATGACGATTTCACTCGTACATTGTACATTAAAAACAAATGTATAAAAATGTATATTTTAAATTTCAAGCCACGAGGTGTTCCAAATTCCTATAATGTCATTGAAAAAAATTTGAATAACTAAAAAATGACATATTTATGTCACTTTGAAGTGATTTCAATACTTGTCGTATTGAATCGTATTTTTCAATCATATTAGTCAAGTGATGCGTTGAAAGAAACCAACTAAAAATTTCATATTTTTTTATTTTACATGTAACTAACAATATGATTTTATAATCATTCATTAATTCTTAATAACGTACCATGTAATCGAAATGTAATAATAATAATAATAATAATAAATTTAAATATATCGTTTGTCGAAAATGGATAATAGTACCCCGCACGTGTGGGATCATCACACAAACACTTATGCAATGATCATCTGACTTGTTTACGATAGCTTATCATGACAATTTCACTCGTACAGAGAAATAAAAGATCAAAATTAGGATTCTTTTTTATTTAATAACTAATTTAAAGAAATGATATTATAAACTTCAAGCCATTAGGTGTTCCAAATTCATATAATGTTATCGAGAAAATTTAGAATAATTTAAAAACGATATATTTATGTCACTTGTAAGTGATTTCAATACTTTTCGTATTGAAACGTCCGCTTCAATCATATTAGTTAAGTGATGCTTCAAACAAAACTAACTAAAGATTTCATATTTTTTTCATTTTATATGTTACTTACAATATATTTTTAAAATCATTGATCAATTCATTATAACGTACCAAGGCTAAGAAATATAATAATTAAAAAAAAATCAAATATCGTTTATCGCAAACAGAAAATAGTACCCTCACATGTGGGAACAACACACCAGCACTTCTAAAATGACCATCTTACCTGTCTATAATAACTTATCATGACAATTTCATTCGTATAGGAACAATAAGATCAAAATTAGAATTTTGTACAATAGTAGGGGTACGAGTGGATTTGTCATTCCTAACTTAGTGGTATACTACTTTCACCCATTCGAAAGGGCAAAATAGGAAATAAACAGGGCCGTGGAAATAAAGGCACCCAGTTAACACTCACTCAAACTAACTAGCTTGGTCTAGTGGTTAACGTAGATTTACGGATGCCTCTGCCCCTGCCCCTGCGTAGATTTTCCCCTTCCCGGTTTGCATTATATGATTTACTTTTAGTATGATAACGTTTGAAAAAAAAAATTGGCGTAGATTTCCCCCTCCCCGATTTCTATTATAAAATTTACTTTTAGTATGATATTGTTTAACAAATAAAACTAACACTCACTCGTAAAATCAAGAATTTAAGCCTCTATTGTTATTAAAATGGGATAAAATATAGAGAAAATTGGAAGAATGACCCATCTCCTACCTTTCTTTTAACTTTTGCCCCCCTCCATAATTTTTTTGATTTGGTTTGAGTACCCCTCCCCCAAATATCCTATTTTGTCTTTATGACAGGGGTATTTTTAGCAAATAAATTTATTAAGGATAAAATAGGAATTTGGGAAAGGAGTACCATTTGATTAAAATATGTTTCAATAGATCCCATGTGATGACAAATGTTTCACAAAACATCTCATATAATCATTCCGTCATAACGGACTTTTAAGTGAAACTTTTTAGAACATATTGAGTATGATATAATTGTCTAAATATACTTTTAAGATATTTTTTCAATTCTAATCTTTCCACCATCCTAACGTACATTTTGGTTGAGAACTAAGCGATTTTCGTTTCCCCCCTCGAGGATCGCAAATCCATACCTTTCGAGTTTAAAGTCTCTCGTTCACTCAAGACAAGCCTGCATACCAATTGAAAAATTATTTCAAAAATGTTTCGATAATTTTATCTGTGTTAATTTACCTTGAAAAGTCAGACTTAACATTTATTGCGACGGAATGAGCAAATGGAACACCTTGTAGAACATGTGTGAGCGAATATAACATACTCAAACATGTGTGACCGCATGATAAAACATGTGTTATCGAATCAAGGGCGGACCTAGAAATTTAATATGGGGATTTCATTTCACCATCTAATGTAGAAAAAATCAATATGGGTATTTATTTCAGAGAGAAGAAGAATAAACAAAAACAAAACATAAATGTTCTTGAGCATATTTGAACTTCAGAACTTCTATAAACTAAACAAGAACTTAACCATTTGAGCTATTTATTTTTATGTAGGCTATTCATGTGAATACCCGTCTTATACAGTAGGTCCGCCCCTGCATCGAATGATGACATGATGAGGAACATGTGTGATCAAACGTACATTTAACTACTCGTATACTATAATTTAGGCTTAACACTTAAAATGTCAAAAAATTTAAAAATTGATGATCTTGTATGTATGAATGAATGAATTATATACAATCAATTATTTTGGCAAATATTTTCTTTTTACATATAATTTTGGACGAATTATACTCACCACTCAACTTTTGCATCATCTTGATTCAGAACAGCCAAGAAAAATTGCACCTTATGCTGAAATTTTTAACTATTTCTTGTGCAATCCAAACTGTGCAGAATTTGCTATTATGTTTATATCACCCGAGAAGGTGCATCAGCACGAACGCGAGCAGGAGCAGGAGCAGCGGACCTCAATAAAGGCTGCAGAGCCTTAACCACAATAGTCATATTAGGACGGAACTCTGCCTCATACTGTACGCATAAAGCCGCCACTGCTGCAAGCTGGATAGGCCATAAAACATCATAAATTAGCTCGTTTCCTGAAGTATTTCTTTCCTGGGCAACAATATTGTCACATCTTAAAATAACTTTAGTCACAATGTACACCGTTTCATGAAAAACTCACAACAAAAAGCTGTGTAGTTTGCACGAAACGTTGTATATAATGTGGCTAGAGTCAAAACTGATGTGGCAATGTTAGTTATTGCTTCTTTTCTCGTAATAATTTTCTAGAGTAGAGGGATTGCAGGCAAACCTTGGCGACGGCTTTTGGAGGATATTCTCCATTTAGTTTTGGATCGACACATTGTTTAACTTTGTCCTCGCTAAGCCTTGGTGTGGCCTATAGTAGATAAATTAAACATATATCAACAAGCATTACACAGATGATGAAAGTGAAAAATTTGGCCCAACAGATGGTTGTGGAGATCGGGAGACATACCCAAGTGACGAGGCTCTGCTGTCCACGAGGCATGGTATGATCGACAGGCTTCCTACCAGTCAAAAGTTCAAGCAAGACAACCCCAAAACTATATACATCACTTTTGAGAGTTAACTGACCTGTCATCGCATACCTAATCAAGAAAGTAATGGCCATATTAAAAGTAAAAAACAACAAACTGATTTGAGAAAGTTGCTGCGTGGAAATTAAGTGTCTATAGTTATGCAGGCACCATTTGGAGGTCAAGATTATTCTACAAACCAAACAAAAATTATATATCTTGGCAAAATGGTCTGGCCTATATTCTACAAACCATTTGGTGCATTAGAGAATTTCGGAGCATCGAGGCCTGGCTACCAGGTTGAGACAAAGCTTTACCATGAACAACTAAACCATATCGGACAGAGGTTACACTAAGAAATCATGTGGCACACTGGCACCCGTAGTATGTTTTATGAAGTTCAATAACAAGTGGTTACGAGCTTCCCATTTTGGTCATAAATCAGTTAAAGGGCACATATTATATACACCATATCTGGAATTTAAAAAGGAAGTTATGAGGCATTACTCTGGTGCATGATAACCAAATGTTCCCAGCACACGAGTAGAATGGAGGCGAGCAGCCATATCTGGAGCTTGATTGGAAATATTAAAGTCTCCAATTTTAGCTGTGAAGTCTTCAAATAGAAGCACATTGCTAGACCTTATGTCTCTGTGTATTATTGAAGGTTGGGCCTTCTCGTGCAAATACTCCAGTCCCCTCGCTGCATCCACAGCAATTCGAACACGAGTCATCCAGTCAAGTGTAGGACCAGGTTGTGCCCCTTGTACCCCCTTCTTCCCTGTAAGTCCATGAACAAAATAGTTAAATAATTAAATCTGCATATAGATAGTTTTCTGTGATTAACCACTAAACAAATACCATTTCTTAAATATCTTACCGTGTAAAATATCATGGAGAGACCCCCTGCTTGCAAACTCATATGCCAATATACGAAGATTACCTTCAACACGGTAACCAAGCAATGCCGCAAAATTTTCATGCTTTAATCTTGAAACCATAGAGACCTTAAGTTTAATGGACTTGATTAGTAAGTATGATAACAAACAACTCCGTTAGGAACCACAGAAATATTCTTGAGGAAGTATAACAAGACCACATCATACCTGACACAAAAATTCGGAATTGGACTCTGGTTCAAATGATACATCAAGCTTCTTCAAGGCAACAGATTTCCCATTATCTAAGGTTGCAAAATAAACTCTACCATGTGACCCATCACCAATTAATGCCTTCGATCCGAAGTTGTCTGTTTTCTCCTTTAGTTCATCCAGAGATAATATGGGAACCTCAATCGGTGGTGCTGACTTAGTCATGACTGGAGGCTTTTTGCGACGAGCTGATGCAACAAAATCATAGTAATCAAACAACCTTAATTAATGAGTTTAAAACGTTCATTTGTATTGATTGTTTAATATGCATAACAGTGTATAAAGAGGTAAAAGACCAAAATGGAAAGCCATCAGGAATTAAACACCACTATTCTGGGTCTCAAGTTATTTTATTCCGTTGGTATTATTTCGACGTAAATATAATTTTGGTTTATTGAGGCGCTAGATGATAATATACTATGAGTTAAGCAAAAGAGTGATATCTCCTTTCTTTGACCCTTTGTCTGCAATGCTACTCCCACAAAAGGTTTTTAAGTCGAAATTTCTGGAGGAACAAATCTTGATTGTAGTGCTACAACAGGAGAATCAAAAAGTTTACCATCAGTATTATATTTTGGGCTCGTGATAAGCTCATCATTTTCATGACTATGATTGTGTTCTTCAGCTTGACATGCGAAGCACAGCCATCTCCGAATGCCTCTTCTCTTTTTTAGAGAACGATTGTCTTCCTCACTTTTATGCTTCCGCGACACAAAGTACTCAGGAGGAAGCGCGTTGGCCTATTCAATGAAAAAATGTATTGAATTCAACACTATAACACAGGCATTACAAATCCAACCTCAATCGCGCACATTGTTATTAAACAGTTGCATTAAGCTATTAGATACCCGAAAGTAGTAGTAAGAAAAATTTTAGAACAGTTAACCTTACAACTCTAATGATAAACACAACAATCTTGCCATGCTTGAAAAACCCGAAACAGATAACGCCCCATTCCTTTGGACTTAAACATTTGGCATCTGATCTGCTTAGTTTAGGAATCAGTTATATATACTTACATATTCCTTGATAAGTATTCTTCGCTACATAACAAATTCATATTAATCAAGTCAATTATATCATTCTCACGCACAAATCATGTAAGATGTTTTTTTACATTAATTTATATTGCAACAGGCCAAAAACTTCGGCGAACCTATCTTTGATGAAGTTTTAATAAGTGCTTAGTCAAAAGAACAACACCTTCTCACACAAACAACAAAATACACCCAAAGTAGATAAATTTCGTCTTGCATATAACTGAATCTATTCAAAATAATAACCATTAAAATGTCACAAGCTTTCGGACACTGGCGGTTTATACAGTTCAATGTGGTTCAATTTAACCGCTAAAAACATCAATAGCTAGTCGGTAAGTTAGTTTCAAACTAGTCATAAGTGTAGGATCAAACATAAAACTATCAATTGACACACTATAGTTTGAGATATCTTTTACCAGATATGATATTATTCTCATATTCACAAATATATTTTTTTTTTTTTTCATATTCACAAATATGTGAGTTCAACTAACAAAATATAAAACTAAACAACATATTTGTGACTAGGAGAGTAACATCTCACATTAACAAAAAAAAAAAGTTCTTAAATACATTTCAAATAAATATATATATATATAAGACATTAACACAAACATAGCCAAGTCTATTTCCAACACAAAATGTACAACATACATGCTCGGATGTCAAAGCAAAAACACCGCATAAATCACGTCGAATATTTTAGCTAATGCACGTAATGTATGAGGACACTTTTTATTGACAAAAAACACTGAATGCGCATTTCGTATGTGCAGCCACTTCTCATGATTTTTACAAACCGTGCCTTGGAAATATATGCACCCGCTATGAATTAACCATATGTATCAACATATGAGTACAGGACCTCAAGAATAAATCACACGTTCACACAAACAACCCATGCATCACGAAAAATCATATTTTGACACAAACAATTATTACCAATAAATCATAGGTTGAATAAACAAGAAACCATTAACAAACATTAAAAATGAATAATATATTTTACTATCAATTCTCATTAACAAGAAAAGACACAATTTTTAAAAGTGCCCAGAATTTTGTTTAGAATTTTTTGGTTACCGTATTATGTGTGGGACGGTTATGTGAGTAATCCATCACAATAACTGAAAAGCCTAAAAGAGGACAAAAAAGTAGCCTTCGATTGAAATTCCACCAAATTAAAATGTTTCTCCAAATGAAGGAGAAAACAATGAAAAATACAAAATGGGTTTTGGTTCTTCAGATTTCTTATTATCAAGAAAATATAATTTCTTGATATATGTAATATTTTTGGAAAATGGTGAAAGCAGACGAAAAGAGAGGTGGGGAAGAAATACAGGTGGGGAGGGTGGGGTGGGGTGGGGGGAATTAATGGCGCCAAGGTAATGCTTATATGTACTCCACATTCCTCAATTAAAGATACTAATCTTTGTACACAATTCAGACTGTGTAAATTTATTCGTTCTTTTATACTCCCTCCATCCCTAAAAGATTGTCACATTTTGACTTTTGGTGGTCAACAAAACACAATTTAAAACATAAATATCTATTATTCTACATGCGAAAAAATTATAAAAAGTTAATATTTCAAAAATATATATTGAGACGAATCTAACAAGGTCCCACAAGACTATATTATTTCTTATCGTTTGATGGGAATTCGTGATCAAATTTTGTAATATTTGACTAACAAAAGTCAAAATGTGACAATCTTTTAGGGACGGAGGGAGTAATATATAATTTTATATTAATATAAAAATATAATATTTATGTATAGTATTAATATTCATGTTAACTAAGTTTAATTTTAAATATAAAATAATATATAATTTTGGAAAAGCCATTTTCTAAAAACTAAGGTAAATTTAAAAATATTTATTGGTAGTTATTGTACAAAATATTTATAAAAAAAAAAATTAATTTTATTAGTATGCTCAGGCTTGAAAATAATTTTTCCCCAATAATTTGCAACTCCCCCCTTCCCCTTCCAAGGAACGACCGCCGCTATATCGACAAACGGTTGAAGACCAACAACATTTTGTCTACCAACATTTGCATTAATTCACGAATTTAAGACATTCCACTTGCTTGGGTTGTACGCAAAACCATTAGGAGGATCGTATGGAGAAGGTAGGGGATCATCAACCCACTACTTAGTATCGACGTTTTTCATCACTGCGTTTGTTGTCCCTTTCCTTATTTTGTATTTTTCCATGTAAGGGCTTTTAATGACGGGCTCCTTCGCTCTAACTGGCGTCCTGCTTTATTCAATACAATCCCCTTAGTATCACTGACATTCTCTTCAGTTGTCCCATCAACACCTTAATCACTAAAGTCAACCTAAAGCATTTCAACATGCTTAAGAGGAGAAGGGGGCTTCAAATAAAGTTCAGCATGAACTTTTTTCATCATTTCATATTTCACTAGTTTTAAATCATAGGCAATCATTTTCTTTATTCGTGAAACATACTTCTTTCAATCTGCCTAGGCATTTCCCACTCCAACTTAGAAACCTTCTCATCTAAAACTCCAGTCCTATCTCCCAACATCTTTAAGCCGATTTTCATCTTACTCCCTAACTTTTTCATGGCTAAACTTATTGCCAAAAACCCAGGCACATCCTCATCATCATTAGGAGTCGTCTTGCGTCGGTTCGTCTTGGGTGGCATCACTGGAACGGGAGGGACATGATTGTAACTCAAATATGTTATATCTTTTTTAAAGTAATCCTTTTCGAGCTCCTCATCTTCAGGTGTCATTCTTATGAAGGGTACCTGAAAAAAAGAATATGTTCAATTAGATCATAACGTGGTGCAAACTTTTTCATAATTACAAATATAAACATGAAAAAGACGAGTTTAGAATGCTTACTTCGTCAGCAAAAAAAAAAGTTTGCTTTGCTAAGGTCATATCCACATCCTCCATCGATGTCCACCGAAGAATTCTTGGATATGTATTTCCAGGAAGTCTTTCAACCAGTAAGATTGGACAACTTCGGTGCCAAACACTCAAGAGTCCATCCTTCAATCGCGAAAGAGAATATGTTGATCCTCATAATCAATAATGCTCCTTTGGGTTTTTTTTCCTAACAATCCTAAGAAAAATCACACCACTCTTTTATAATGGCATCATAAATTATCCTACCCCACGAATACATGTTGAATAAATCAGGATCATCCACCAAACATATGGCCTTCATATATATATTCTTATACTCGTCTTTCACAAAAATTAATTGGTGAACTATGATAAGGACCACCAACTTGCGCGTGATATCACTATCCTTACCATTTGGGGAAGCGTCATCAAGTTTTGCACGCAACTGCACCAAAAGTTTACAATCCCCTAAAAAAGCACGCAATGGAGTCCTTTCGGATGAATCAAGACTTGGTTTGTGTTCAAATTCAACCTGGTCATCAAGGCAAACTCTACAAGCCCAAAATTATATTCATGCCTACTAAGTCTGAATTTCATATATCATTTTTCAGGAAGGCAATTACATTCAATCAACCACTCCAACAATTGGGTATGAATCGGAAACCCTTCAATCTTATATAACAAGTCAATCAATTTATACACTGAAAGCATTCTATCGAAATTGGCTTGTGAAAGGTGCTTCTTCAGTTCACCTAAGCATTTCAAATTTACCGGATTTTCTACTTTAATTGACTTTGCCATTTCCTACATATCAAAGTATACATGAGTGTAAACAGGCGTATATGGGTGCATAAATGAGTATTTAAATGTAAACATGCACATATAGATGTAAATAAGTGTATATAAGTGTACACATGACTATTTTAGTGTAAATTTGTGTATAAAATAGCAGCATTACAAATAAACTAACTTTTTGTACAAAAAATTACTACATTATACAAATAAAACATTACCAAAGTTACAACATCATAACAAATAAACATTCAAATTCTAACTTTGTACTAAAATATTAATTATAAATGAAACAAACTACCAAAAATTCAATCTTTTTTCCAAAAACTAAAAGTAAAAAACTATCAAAATACAAGACTGTAAGATAGAAACTAATTTCTTGCAAGAAAACTACAAAAAATCCAATCTTTTCTCCAAAAACTACAAAAACAATTACGAAAAAATGAATCTTTATACTCAAATATTCATTATAAACGAGTTAGAGTACTTCAATGAACTCCAATAATTTCTTAGAGAAAATTAGTGGGGGGGGAGGTGAAACGTGTGAATGAATTTTGGGGGAGGTATTAAGGTGGGAATAACCAAATGGAGGGGGAAGACGTTAAATTTAGTAGTAAGGTCAAAATAGTCAATTGCAAGAGAGGGTGCTATGTTTTTGCAAAAAAAAATGGAGGGTGCTCCAAGTTAAAAAAAAGCTTCAAAGGGTGCTAGTTTTGCCAAATTCTCCCAATTATATATAGCAAAGATATTCTTTGTGTCCCCTTTTTCTAAGGCTCAATTCTATTTTTGGAGTTAAACTTTGAAAATTTTGATCATGAATTCTCATTAACTGATAAGAAATAAAATAGTCATATGAGATCTTGTTAGATTCATTTCAATACATATTTTTGAAATATCAACTTTTAATATGTTTAATGATATTTATGTTTTAAGTATTGTTTTAGTAACCGTGAAAAGTCAAACATTCCTTAGAAAAAGGGACGGAGGAAATATTTACTTTTCAAAAAGTTTAAGAAATTTAAATTGTTGTCACATTTCAAAGTTTTCTTTCAATGTATTGTTTCACAAATGAAATCTAATTAAGGGATATCCTAAAAATAAAATGGCACTAACAATAAGATTAAGGGGTGGAGGGAAAAGTTTTATATATAGTTGTAACAACAAATTTTCAACGAAGAATATGAATGATCTGTGGTTAGATGGTCTTCCAGTTACTTAAAGATTCTAGGTCTGATTGTCACTGTGAGGGACGGTGGGTAGGTTTGCTAAAAAATCAACAAGTCTAACAAAATAAGTCGAAGACTTGAAAAACGTGTAACTGTACATGTTCCTTTTATTGGTTATTATATTGAATGTGACGTTAGTTAAAATGTCTAATATTCTTTTGGTTCTCATACAACTTAATATGAACGGTTCCATAGCTTATTACTGAATTCTTGAATTTGCCGTTTTAAGGATTCAATGTACCTATTATGTTCTTGAAATACAAAATTCAAAAATTTAAAATTTGGTGTTTTAAAGATTTGAATTTGGTGTTTCACATATTTAAATATTACTTGGATTTTTCAACTTATGGTTTGAAGATTTGGATTTTGTTGGAGAACTTTCAATGTTTAGAAGCTTCTTGTTGCTTGCTTGGTGAATTCTCTGTTAAACTTCAGAGAAGGGAATCGGAATATGAAGAAATCTTCTCTTCTGTATTTCTCTGATAAATAATTGAGAGTTGTTTACATATATATACAATTAGAACTATTGAACAGAAACTCTAATTTACATATGGGCTAAGGGCTATACAAAACATACATATGGGCTAAGGCCTATACAAAACATTCTATATATTAATATAGGGTATATAGATTAATACGTCTAATACTCCCCCTCAAATTGGAGCATGCAAATCACAAATGTCCAACTTGCGCAATAAGAATGAGAATTGTTGTTTCTCCAGAGCCTTAGTCAGTATATCAGCCAATTGATATCCCGTAGGAACATAAGCAGTAGCAATATGACCAGCTTGTAACTCATCACGAACAAAGTGACAATCAACTTCAATATATTTGGTACGATCATGAAAAACAGGATTAGAAGCAATATGTAGAGCAGTCTGACTATCACAAAATAACTTCATAGGCTTCAAATGAACAACTCCAAGCGAACGTAACAAATATTTAAGCCATTTCAACTCACAAGTAACCTTTGCCATAACACGATACTCAGCCTCTGTAGAAGAGCGGGAAACTGTATCTTGTTTCTTGATTTTCCAAGATATTGGGGAAGATCCAAGAAGCACAAAATACCCAGTGAGTGACCTCTTCGTCATTGGGCATGCATCCCAGTCACTATCACAAAAAGCAGTTAGCTGAAAATCATTGTGCTTGGAGAGAAAGATACCTTGACCTGGGCAACCCTTTAGGTAGCGTAAAACTCGAACAACAGCCTCCCAATGATCTTGCTTAGGTGTGCTCAAGAATTGAGCTAATGTATGAACAACATAACTAAGCTCATGCTTAGTAATAGTCAAATATACAAGACGACCCACAAGACGCTTATAAGCCTCTGGATTGGTAAGAAAGGCACCACTCGCTCTTTCCAAACCATGACGTTGCTCCATAGGCGTGTCAATAGGTTTACATCCAAGCATCCCTGCTTCAGTCAAAATATATAAGGCATACTTGCGTTGAGAAATATATAGACCATCTACCCCACGTGCCACCTCAATACCAAGAAAATATTTTAGACAACCAAGGTCCTTCATATTGAAACACTTGTGTAAATAATTCTTGAATTGTTGAATTACAAGATGAGAAGATCCTGCAATAATAAGATCTCCACGTATACTAGAACATGAAGGGAAACATCACCTCGAATATAGCTGAAAAGAGAGTAATCAACATATGATTGAGAAAAACCAAACTTTAACAAAGCACCAGTAAGTTTGGCAAACCAATTTCGAGGTGCTTGGCACAACCCATACAACGATTTTCTCATCCTACATACTCGGCCAGGTTTGGAACATGAATATCCCAGAGGTAATTTCATATAGACCTCCTCTTCTAACTCACCATGAAGGAAGGCATTGTGTACATCCATTTGATGAAGTTCCCAGTTGAATGCAACTGCAATAGATAAAAACACACGCACAATACACATTTTGGCACAGGTGCAAAGGTTTCCTTATAGTCAAGACCCTCAACTTGGTGATTGCCAAAAACAACCAAACGCCTTTTTAGACGTTCAATAGACCCATCTGATTTTTGTTTAATTTTGTACACGCAACGACAACCAATAGCTTTCTTACGAGGAGGTAAAGTCTCAAGCGTCCAGGTGCCATTGCGCTCAAGAGCATCAATTTCTTCTTGCATAGCTTTACGCCATTTTGGGTCCTGTACCGCTTCTTTATATGACATGGGTTCCTTGTCTACAGAAATAGCTGCCAGAAACGATTTGTGTGGTGCAGAAAATTTATCACAATTTACATAATAAGCTATAGGAACAGGAGTACCTAAGGAACGAGTTGGAGGGGAGCGTGCATTTGAAGCTTTGGGGGTCTATGGTAAAAGCAATTACTGTATTTATAACATACCCCTGTAGACGAGTTGAAGGTTGACGAACACGATGACCCTTTCCCAAAAGCTCAACATTTTCAATAAGAGTAATACGCGAATTCTCCCTATTTGACGAAGTCTCTCTAGTAGATGTGGCATGAGATGGAACTTCACATGAATGGAACCAATAGTAACTTGTTGAGAACCACTATTTGAACGAATGTTACGTGGCTCAGTAATGGTTGGAATAGAACCTTGCATAGTAGGATCATCGCCATTGAGTGCAACTTCTGCACTAGTAGGCCCCGAAGTTGATGTACCAGAACTCCCCCTGTCAACTGCAGTAACTGTCACTAAATCTGCTTCATCATCACACCAAACTGACGGTTGAGATTTATAAGACACAGGTTCAGTGATAGGTAATGAAGAAAATGAAAATTTATCCTCAAAAAATACAACATCTCTACTAACAAAGTACTCACAAGTCTCCAAATCAAACAAGTGCCATCCTTTTTTACTAAATGGATACCCAACAAAGACACATTTTCGAGAACGAGGTCCAAATTTATCCTTAATACGCGGCCTGTTGACCGCATAACACAAGCAACCAAAAACAGGCAAGCTAAGCAAAGAAGGGGACTGATCATAAAGTAATTCATACAGACTCTTTCCTTGAAGAATACGGGTAGGAGTGCGGTTTATCAAGTGAACCGCAGTCAAAACACACTCTCCCCAAAATTGTTTAGGGAGATTGGGTAGGAACCGTAGAGCACGGGCCACATTTAAGACATGGCGATGTTTGCGTTCCACACGCCCATTTTGTTGAGAAGTGCCAACACAGGAGGTTTGATGCAACATGTCAATTTCATCATAAAAATTTCTTAGACAAAGGAATTCTTGTCCATTATCACTTCGCAAAATTTTAACACAGCGATGAAATTGAGTTTTCACCATGGCACAAAAATTTTTAATCAATTGAGGAACCTCATATTTACCAGCCATTAAAAATATCCAAGTAGCACGGGAACAATCATCAACTATTCTTAAAAAATAACGAGCACCATTACTAGCATATACTGACTCAGGGTCCCAAATATCACAATGTATCAAATCAAATAAACCAACAACTTTTTTCATACTTAATGAAAAGAAGTACGAGGTTGTTTTGCTTTAAAGCAAACGCTACAATCATAATTGTTTGGAGTACCATTACAACTAATGTCAAAATTAACACTGCCACGTAAACTAGAGATAATCTTTTGGGAAGGATGCCCTAAGCGACGATGCCATAAATCCGCAGAATCCACTGTCACTTTGTTCAACTGGTAAGAAGAAACAGGAACATGCCGGGACCAATAGACCCCATTAGATTGCACTCCTGCTCCAATCAGGTTCCTCAAAGTGTGGTCCTGAATAATACATAACTTATTAGTAAACATAACAATAACTCGCTCAGCCTCCAAAAATTGAGAAACGGACAATAAGTTACACGTAAGAGAATGAATATATAAGACATGAGCAAGAACTAAATGTGGGGTCAACTGAATAGTGCCCTCCTTTGTAGCAAACGTCTACTTCCCATTAGGTAAATTCAGTGAGAAGTTGGAATATCATAATCAAGAAATAAATCAGTATTACCAGTCATATGGTTAGACGCCCCAGAATCAATTATCCAACTAGTAGATAAATTATGACCCATAAGTTGAGCAAATTATTCGTTGGTCAAGGTAGGTATAGGAGATGCATCCCCGACACCTTCATTGCCACTTGATTGCACCCAGGTTGGTGATAAATGCGTCCCTATTGCTGCGGCAAAACCACCCCGACCTTGGTAGTGGTGGCCTCCAGAACGCCCTGAGTTTGTAGAGACATCCACCATGGGTTGCTTGGAGCCGTCAGTTTCCTCTGGTGAAGTATTGTTAGAATTTGTCATCAATGCAGCGAAAACAGAGTAACGAAAAAATTGAGATGGCGAAGGATCGAAAAAAAATTCTAAATTTTAGAGGGCTCTGATCCCATGTTAAACTTCAAAGAAGGGAATAGGAATATGAAGAAATCTTCTCTTCTGTGTTTCTCTGATAAATAATTGAGAGTTGTTTACATATATATACAATTAGAACTATTGAACATAAACCCTAATTTACACATGGGCTAAGGACCTATACAAAACATTCTATATACTAATATAGGGTATATAAATTAATACGTCTAATATTCTCTCTCACTCTCCTCCTTTGTTGATGAACTTTTTCCTTTCCACAAAAGATGAAAATGTCTCGTTAAATAGATGGCTTTCACCTTACAATAGCGGTCCATTGTCATGCAATCCAAATGTATTTATTTTTTGTTATTTATTATTTAAAAGAATTATGATAGATTTTCATGTAAATATCCCAAAAAAAAGAGAAAATAGCAAAACTAGCATCTTTAAAAGTCTTTTTTAAACTTGGAGCACCCATCACTTTTTGTTTGCAAAGGGATAGCACCCTTCCCCCATAAAAAGACTATTTTGCCCTTACATCTAAACTCACTAACATCTCTTCTTCTTCACAAATCCACCAACCACCACCACCAACACCTTCCTCACCAACAACAACCACCAACCATCTCTTCTTCTTCACAAACCCACCAACTACCATCCTTTTCATCACCAACAACAACCAACTTTCTTCTTCAAAATACAAAACCACCACCACCAACCCTTCATCTTCAATACAAAAAGGCACCACCACCACCAACACCAACACCAACAACAACCTTTCTTTTCTTTTTCAATACAAAAAACCACCACCAACCTTCAACCATCATCTTTATTTTTCACCAACCACCACCAACCTTCAACCACCTTTCTTCTTCAATGCACAAAAACACCATCACCAACCTTCAACCACCCACCCCTGCCACTGCCCGATTTCCGCGCCCCCCCCCCCCACTGTCCCGATTTTTGCCGCCACACCCCCACTGCCCCGATTTCACCCGCCCCCCCCCCCCCCCATTAAACTGTAAAGTCGTGTTCAATTTCCCTCCAAATCCTTTTGGGGTTTCGAAATTATGATGGGTAGGGGTGTGGTTTTGGATTTCTGGGTGTGGGGTTGTTGATGGTGGTGGGTTTAAGAAGAAATGGGGAAGAAGATAAAGTAGTGGTGGTTTAGAATTTGGGGTTGTTAGTGGTGGCGGATTTGTAAAGGCGGTGGTTGTTTTTTGTGAAGAAGATGAAGTGTGAAGAAGAAGAAGAAGAAGAAGAAGAAGAAGAAGAAGAAGATGAAGAAGGAGAAGAAGAAGAAGAAGGAATAAAATGGTATGGATGTAATTTGTTTTAATTTTGAGGGTAAAATAGTCTTTCCATGATGAAGAGTGCTAGTCATTTGCAAAAAAAAAAGTGATGGGTGCTCCAAGTTTAGAAAACACTTTCAAAAATGATAGTTTTGCCATTTTCTCCAAAAAAAATTATATATTTCCATTTTCTTTAGTGATAATTTTTATTTGATACTAATGTCACCTTAAAATATTTATTTGACTTTAACTAATTAATAAATCTGATTATATATTTTCTTTATTTGGACATAAATCTATTGTTCATAAAATTTCAGTGTCAACAATAATGTCCACTAAATTTACTTAAAAGACACCTTTAAATTTTCCTTACGCTAAATTTTCTTTTAATTTCATTGTTTTTGTGTTTCACTCACCAAAAATTCTTCCTTATCACTCTATAAGGCATTTATATCTTAGAAGATTTATAGGGTACTCTGGAGAGAGTCAATCGACTTCTTATTTTGCCGAAGAGAAATTATCCATAAAGTAATTAAAGTCCGAAATTCCTTTCGAGAAAGGCGAGAAATATACAACTCGAGAGATCGAATAGATAGGGCTCCACAAGTTTTTAATTCGCCGCAGGGGAATTCACACGATGATAAAGTTGTTATCATAAGATTGTGTTAGACAAGATCAATTTACTGTCACTATAGTTCAAAGTTTCTTTTTCGAACATAGTTTCAAAATTATAAAATTTAGAATTATTTCGAAAACATTATAGAAAAATTATTTAAGAAATAATGTAAAAAACTAAAAAAATCAAAATAAGTTATATACGTTAAAAGAATTTGAATAAACATAAACAGTATATATATAAGTATAAACTAAACTAAGAATAAAATAAAATATTTTGAAATCAATGTTTTATATGTCAACAAATAATTAAAATTTTATTAAGAATATTTACATCATTTATTAGTATTTGTAAAAATATCTAAAAATTAAATCTGAAAAATTAATAGACAATTGTAATTATCTAACATATTAAAACTATGAGTTATATGTTATATATATGTATATTGCCAAAAAGTTATGAATTAATTATATTAAACCAATATATAAGCTCATTTTAAACAAATTTCTTTAGTTCCTATATTTTTCAAGAAAAGTTTAAAACTTAAACTTATTCAACGAAAAAAATTAATTTCGGAATACAAACATTTCGTTTTCATAATTTCAAAGGTTAAAACTTTTTGGATGTTTCATAGGAAACTTTTAGAAATTTTTACTTTTTCCTCTATTCTGCAAAGATCGGCACATCCATGCTTTCAACTCTTGCTGCGGCAATGCGAGAATCAACATTAAATTTTAGGCTGTTTTCATATAGGCATCTCAACTCTCATTTTCATATATTTACAATTATTTGAATATTTTAAAAATCTTTAACTCAGGGGCAATAAAGTCATATTGAAAATATGACTTTAAATTTGATATTCGCATCATATTCAATATTATTCAATTTTTTAGATTAAAGATATATTGGGGCTTTTTGACAAATAGATATAATTATTATAAAAAAAATGAAAAATCACTCCAATTCTGTATGCAATTGCAAAAAAAAACTGAAAAAGAAAAGAAAAAAAAAGCCCAACATTTTTCAGACATTTTTTTGGTTTTTTGCCTTTATTAAAAATCCTACTCGCCTTGCCTCTGCCCAAGGCCAACTCCATCAAGACGACAAGACACAGGAGCAACTGCCATTTTCTCCCAGTTCAATTCAGGACCATCAAGATCAGCAAAAGTATTAGACAATGGTAAAAATTTGAAGATGCCCAAAACAGATCTAATAAAAATGTTAAGCCTAATAATGATACACAAAGCAATACTTTGATGTCCGAGTGACAGATTATCCGAGATCAGCCACGTTATGGAAGCCACGTACGAGGAAATACTGGATCTGGTAGCAGTGGATCTAAGAGATCACGCTCGTCGTATGGGAAGATATGAGGGTAAGAAAAAGACTAAAAAGAAAGGTAAGAGAGCAACCTTAAAAGTGGTTAATGAAGAGTGGACACAATTTAAACAAGTTAAAGGAGCAAGAGTTGGAAAATGCCCAAAAATAGCCTCTACATAGTTGGAAAATGCAAAAAAAAAAGGGCCAAGATTAGCTCCATCTATCTTGTTTGATATATGACAATGAATGGTACATCTTATCATTCGAAGGTAAAGCTTCATGTAATTGAAGATTTCGATATTATATCCAAAACAATTTTTTACAGAAAAATAGGAACAATGTCTTCATATTGGATTTTCGGGATTACAAGTGAAATGATGTTGAATTTGGAATAGGTTCTTCTCTCAGTATATTTGAAATTTGGCCTTGGTTTTCTCGAACACTTGCTCGGCTATTAGCGCTCCGTTACCATCAGCTTGTTTGATCTCCAAGTTCGCCTTCTGATAGAATCCAGTACCTCTAAGTGCATCTGCTATAAAATCATCGAAGCCAATCGCAATAGCTGCTTCAGCTTTGGCTCCATAAACCAACCTCTGCATAAGTCGTAAGCAAGAACTTCGTCAGGCCATGAATTATCAACTGAATAAAAAGAGAAGAATTGATCATCATACCTTGATTCTAGATAGATGGATCGCCCCGAAGCACATGGGGCATGGTTCACAAGAGGCATATATCTCACAGTCAGATAGCTCGATTTTATTGAGCTTCTTACAAGCCTGAAAATTAGTCATGTTAGCATAAAACAGAAGATATATAAAATTTAGACAACATACAGAATTTACCATGAGACTCGAGACCTAAAAGGTTGACGTAACAGTCAACTCATCTAAGCCCAGCTCCAGGTGAACAAAATTGTAACAAAAATAGCTCTAACTAATAAGTCCAACAATCAGATTTATATTAATGCATGTAGAGATACCAGCATCGCAGGTTAGTATAAACGTTTCACTTCGTGAGATGTACAAATATTGTAATTGCAATATCGGCGAGGTAATTGCTGAAATGGTCCCAGTAAGTGGGTGTCCGTTGCACTTTGGTCCCTGTAAGTGAGACCGATGCGCAAATGGTCCCTGATAGTGTGTAACTGGTGCGGAAATGGTCCTTATTTTAACGGATCCGTTAGTTTTTAACGTTTTTGATTTTTTTAAGGTCATTCTGGGGTGATTTCATGATTTTGAAGAGTTTTGGGCATCCTGGGTCGTGTTGTAGTTTGAAACTTCAAACGGCTATAACTTTGCGCTAGGGTGTCCGATTGGGATGAATTTTATACTGACTTCATGTATTTTATGACCCAGACCACCTTTTCTTATCTGCCATTGGATTCGTCTCGAAAAAATACATGAAATCGATATAAAATTCATCCCAATCGGACACCCGAGCGCAAAGTTATGGCCGTTTAAAGTTTCGAACTACAAGACGACCCAGAATGCCCAAAACTCTTCAAAATTATGAAATCGCCCCAAAAATGAACTAAAAAATATCAAAAACGTCAAAAACTAACGGACCCGTTAAAATGGGGACCATTTCCGCACCCGTGACACACTATCAGGGACCATTTGCGCATCGGTCCCACTTACAGGGACCAAAGTGCAACGGACACCCACTTACTGGGACCATTTCAGCAATTACCTCCAATATCGGCAATCATCTTCTTAACACTGCTACATGTTTTTTCTAAGTTTTGAAGGTCAAATATGATTTCAACATAGATAAAACAATAGCACATCTGAAACTCTTCTGTTTCGCATGAAATAAAATCATTCAACTATTCTCTCACAAGAAAACCGGAGCAAGAAGATTTGGAATTAAAAAGACGAACGCCATGCAAATTTTCCTGTACAGCAGCCTGGAAAATATTTCAATCGGAAGAACGACAGATATTAAGGAACTCACTCACCCAAGATGAGTACACATATATGTTTCTATTTGAAGTTGACAATGGTTTCTCATTAAAAATATGCCTGATAAATCACTCTTCTTTTAAGAACCTTTCTACATTGTTTATGTAGTTGGACTATCGAACAATAATTTAATTAAAAAAAAAGTGAAGATATAAAGTGGTTATTGTGTTTTAAAAATTTGATATTTGTTCAATTATTAATTGTGGAAGGCATCAAAAAGAATTGCTGATAAATGTTAAATGAGAGTTGAAGATGAATCAAAATTCATTGAATTCAAAGAAAACTAATGATAAGTATAACCAAAGAGGTTTTGAGAAGACAGTGAACCACTATTTGTTATTAATGTTGGACAAAAACTAAGGGAAGCAAATTTCGAGGTCGAAGTGACAAAAAAAAATTTGCATTGTCAATCCAGTGAGCTTATAAAACCAATAATTTATGTTGTTCAGTTACAGACCAAATCAGATGATAAACAGCGGATGAGTATCAATATAACAGAACCTAATGACATGAAACCAGATATTACTCAATGAAAGCTTACATATCCGAGCAGAATACACAAACAACATGTATCATGTAAGTGAATTCACAATTTGTTCTCTGAACCTGGCTCATACTAATTAGCTAATAAAAGGGAAAATATGGATGTTATTCTCATGAAACGGTCATATAATAAAAATATACTTCTATCAACACTACAATAATGAAGTGTAAGATCCAAACAGCAGATTGACCATGAATGGAAGAGAACGAAAAATATAGGAAGGCATTATATTTTATCGACCTACTAGCTTTCATAGTTACTAGAAGTCCCTCATCCTAATGCTAATGAGGCAATATCCCTTGGTCCGTCCTAAAACTGGAATTTCGCATTATCAGGGATAGGAGAGTATCACCTGAACAATGATCGTTACAGGATTCCCAAACAAAGAACCTCACTACACGGAAACCTCTAGCTTTATCACAATAAAACATTTGACATGGCAGTAAATGATGAAACCAGTTGGCCGAAGGAATGTTAATCGGTCTTGCCTGAACTCTGCTAAAATCTGTATTAAATTAGATGTTTCCAAACCTTTAATCGATTCTATATGGATAAGTATTGTGGAGAAGAAAACAGGAACTTCAATTGAAGGAATGTGGGCTCAAGTTTTCTATGATGTAGTGCCTCTTTACTGCTTGGATTGCTTACATATTGGACATGATTCATTATTACGCAAAAGAAAGAAAGAATGTAAGGGTGATGCTCTTTTGGTTTCGTCTGGTCTGCCACACTCTGAAAAAGCAAAGCCGGAGTGTATTGCTCCTCATATGGCAGTGACTCAGTTGCAAGGTACTTATAATAAACATAAAATGGTGTGGCAACGGGCGGTGTAAAACAGAATCAAAAGGGTGCTGATAAGGGTGTTGATGTTCAGAGTGATGGTTTTGCGGTGTCTTCCGATTACGAGCTGAATGGGAATCAAATAGGGGAATCAGCAAGTTCTGTTTGCAACACAACAAACGCAAACTCTGATCCGCAGCAGATTTTGGAATTAACTTTGAAGTGGCAGGAACCAAGGTCACAAAATCTGCAACTTTCTCAAGTTAACTGTTTGGTTCCAGTTGAGAAGTCGTGCCTGCAACTTCAGTTGGCAGAGCCGGTCTTGGGTGAAGGAAAGGTCAAGGTGTTTGATGCATCATTTGAACAGGGGGGTGGACAATTCGAGAAAGAGGTGGGATCCCAAGAAGAAGCGGGCACAACATTGTTCCACTAGGCCTGCCATGGCTGTCAATTCTGAGCAAAAGAAGCTTATGCCACCAGCAAGTATGAAAGGGGATTAGCACAGGGATCCCAAGCACTTGATGAAGTAAATAAATCTGGTGCAAAGTTGGAAAAGATAACAGACCAGGTTTGCATTTCAAGTTTGGACAGTTCAGCTGAGAAATCAAACGAGGGATGGACTACAGTTATTCGAAACAGAAAAAAGGGTCGTACTCAGTGTAGAAGTCAGACTCAACCTCCAACAGGGCATAATGCTCAAGCCATTCAACAAGGAACCCAGATTCAACCTCCAACAGGGCACGAAGTTAAACAGATTCCGATGACTACGGACAATATTACAGAGCAGAACGCATCCATGATTAAAAATGATGGGGCTTTGATTTTGACTTCTATTGGTAACACCATCAGTTCACCTACATGGGCAGACCAATCCGAAATGAAGTGTCACAGATTCCTTACTCAACACAGAATGCTTGTGGAAATTTACATGATAAAAAGAAGGGGCAAAACTTCAGCTGTGCTATGCGTAAGGTTAAGCTCAACAAATTTGGCAATTTGAAATACTGTGATGAATTTGAGAAAGAAACAAGGCAAAAAAGTATTCGATCAAGACGTCTTCTTCCTAATAAGGTAGCTCAAATCCGATTCACACAAGAAGGAGTCGACAAGGCTGAGATAGTGATATCATGTACCGCACAAAACCGAAAATTCCACACTGATTTACCAATTAATTTTGATCCCACTTCTTATGATCCGGACAAATTCAGCTGAAATGGGATGATATCATGACCACTAACGTTTTCGTTTCCAGTCGATCAGTCCCTCCTACAGGAAGAATTTCCAATAAGCTTTCCTGTTTGGCTAGCAAAGTGGACATCTTGGACTATCATCAGGACAACACACAGTCACAGATTTGGCCCAAAGAAGAGAATTTCAAGAAAAACAAGAACGCAAACGGACCAGATAGATACGCCGGCCCAAGCACAAAGCTCAACATTCCCAGTCATCCCCAAACCATAACAAAAGAGGCCGGGGCCATAACAGAGGACAAGTTCAAAGGAGAAATGGGAAGGGACTTGCCTAGGTTTCGGTTTTGTTTGTATATATGTTGTCTTTTCGTTTTAAAAAAAAATGATGAAACCAGCCTCATTAAATCACATGACATATTTAGATAATTCACCACACTATAAAATTCATGGCATATCGAAAGTCTCAACAAAATAGTTACAGTTTATAGCCACTTCTAAACAATCATAAAATGGAAGCAAAAAGTAGGATCAAACTAACCTCTCTTATTGCTGTAACCTCTGCATGAGCTGTAGGATCTGCATTATTCAAAACCATGTTGTGACAGCTCACAACAATTTCATCATCGCGGACAACAACAGCGCCAAATGGCCCTCCATGTCCACATTCTACCCCTTTATAAGCTTCTTCAACTGCTCTTGTCATGTACTTTTGATCTCTGTCCTGTACAACTGGAAGAAAAAATTAAAAACAAAAATCTAATCTTAAACTATATATGAACGTGTCAATATGTTCTAAGTACTGAGAATACCCATTAATTCAGCTTCGAAAATCGCCATAACTCTTAATAACCACTTTCTTAATACTGATATGGCACATCATATTCCTATCATATGTTTCGGGGTAAAGCTAGGTGAGGGTAGTTAACGTTAATCGAGGCAAATGTAGCAAATGCAGAAGCAACAAATATACTTCCATCGATAGCTTCAACTTCAACTTAATCAAGAACATATAACTATAAACATAGTCATCACTTTGCTAACACAATTATGGGACATCAAGAAATAAAAACTGATAGCCCAAAGTGGGTTTTCTTAGGTGATCAAAATGGATCAACGTATTACTAGCAATGACGAGGTCTCGGTTCGAGTCATTCCAATTAGAAGACCCATTTGTAATAGTCGTACTAATAATAAATCTGTAAAACTATCAAATCACAATCACATCCCAGAAAATATAAAAACAAATCCAAAAGAACAAACCCAAAAACGGAAATCAAAGCTGCAGCAAAAGAATATTCACTTCAAATATTTTTCTTGAAAAATGTACTCCACCCTTTTCACAAAAATCGTCCATTTGATATTTCAATAATCAAAGTTAAAGTCTTTTAGTGTAATTAATACATACAATCATCAAAATTGATAATTACACAATTTTATTTAAATAAATATGAAAATTGTGTTTACCATTGTTGCCATTAGCCTGTTCCATAATGAGGATTATGAGAAATGGGTTATGAATTTGTGAAGATGTGGAGAAAAAAAGAGATGCATGAAGGGGAGAAGAATCAAATTGGGCATATAAATATTGAGAAACAATCAATAATAAAAAAGTGTGAAATCTTCCACGAAAACGGTAAATGCATACAATGAATTATACTATACTATAATGTCTGCGTACACGGAACAAGAACGTGGACCGTGCTTGATGAATGGTTGGTTGATTAGTTAATCTCCTAACCCGTAACCCATAGCCTTGGCCTAGTGATTATCGATTCAGCCTCCATAATTAGAGGTTCCAGGTTCGAGTCTTGCAAGGCACCCTTATAAGAACCAATGCCTCTCCCCTCGTGATAGTGTACATTTCCGATTTACTTTCAGTATGACATCATTTGACTAAAAAATATAAGAGAAAATAGCGAAACTAGCACTCTGTGAAGCCTCTTTTAAATCTCGAGCACCATGCACTTTTTTTTGCAAAGGCATAGCACCCTTCCCTAATGAAATTACTAATTTACCCTTAATGAAATACACATTCTCCACTTGATCTTCCCCTCACCAACCAACAACCACCACCATCACCATTTCTTCTTCTTAACAAATCCACACCACCATCTCTTCTTCTTAACAAGTCCACCCCACCACCTACCTCACCAACAACCAACAACCACCTCCACCACCTTCACAAATCCGCCACGATCATCAACAACCCCACACCCATTTTTTTTTCTTCTTCTTCACAAACCCACCACCACCAGACCGCCCCCAACCCCCTCAATTGCTCGAAAATCACCCCAGTCCCGCCTCCTCTGCTGGAAACCGCCCCAACCCCCTCCGCAAGTGTCACCATTAGCAAATATCTCATACATTGTAAAAGTGCCCAAAAAATTAAAATTTTTTAAATGAAATTAATTATTCTTGTAAAAGAAGTTCAAAAGATTAAATCTTTTGTGTAAGAAACTTTAAAAGGTTGAATTTTTTCAAGTGGGGTGGGTGAATTCGTGGTTTGGTCACGATTTTGAATGTGGGGAGGTGGGTTTCGGGTTTAGTGAGTTAGAATAGAGGAGGAGAAAGCTTTGAAGGTAGAGGATGGAAGATGGAGATGAAAGATGGATTTTCCAAATGGAATTGATTGTTCTTGATGGTTGTGGGTTTGTGAAGAAGAAGAAGAAGAAGAAATGGGTGTAGGGTTGTCGATGATGGTGACGGATTTGTGAAGGTGGTGGAGGTGATTGTTGGTTGTTGGTGAGGTAGGTGGTGGGGTGGATTTGTTAAAAAGAAGAGATGGTGGTGGTGGTGGTTGGTAGGGTGAGGGAAAGATGATGAAGATGAAGTGGAGAAGGTGTATTTCATTAAGGGTAAATTAATAATTTCATTAGGGGAAGGTGCTATGTCTTTGCAAAAAAAAGTGCATGGTGCTCCAGATTTAAAAAAGGCTTCAAATAGTGCTAGTTTCGCTATTTTCTCAAAAAAAAAGATTACTTGATTTACCCCCGAGCTTTAATTTTTACTATTCGGCTCGGGTTCGAAGGGCAATAACACAGACCCCCCTGGGCTCTCTTCGGTTTGATTTTGTGGAACATGTTTGGTTCCAAGTTGCCATACCAAGGTATTTGTCGAATCAGTTACTCTGTTTAACAATATAACATATATACATATCATCATCACCTTAATATGAACCACAACGAAAAGATATAACAGTCCCACAGACAACAAGAAGATACATGCATCAAAGTTCAAGGTATCAGCCATCAAAACACATGAAATAGCATAAGATCGAAGTAAAAAAGAAACAGTTAACACATAATTTTGAAGCCATCAATCATGTTCTTTGGGTCCATTTTTATTTCCTTTTGGGTTGTTTGCTATTGTTGTTGGCAATATTTTGTTGCAGCATTTTCTACTGGCTTCTTAGAAGCCACAACATTCTCATCAAGAACAACAACTACAAGATCATCAAGCATAATTAGAAACAGAAAAAACATATGAAGAATGAATGAAAGTATAAAACACAACAACTTAAAATATTAGTAGTAGCATTTGAAACGGGAACAGGATTGTAACGGTAAATTTTTAAAAGTCTAAGAAAATAAATCAAAGACTAGAAAAACGTGCAGTTGCAAATGATCTTTTTATTGATGATAGAATTGAATGCGATGTGAGTTACAATCTCTAATACTCCTTTGATTCTCCTACAATTTGAAGTTTAAGGGCTTTAATAGCTTGTTCTTGAACTTGATCTTAATTGTTGAATACTTGAAGATTTAAAGATTCCAATCAGTCAAGGGCCTTCCCAGCTTGTTCGATTCTTGAATACTTGTATATTTGAAGTATCTAATTAGTCAAGGGCCTTCGCCAGGGACGGATGCAAAAAGTAATGTAGGAGGTAGCATAATTGTTAAAATGTAGAACCAATAAAAAATTCTAAACGTAAAAATTGATTGTTTGTCATCTCTCCATCATTCCAATTTCTTCTTTTTCCATCCTTGTACAGGTTATCCATATCAGGGGACCAAAATCTCGCATTTTACACAAAAAGTAGACTATGTTGCTATACTCTACTCCCTCCGTTCTCTTTTACTTGTCGTTCTAGCCATTTGCACATATATTAAGAAAAAGTAAAAGAGATCCAAAAAGTATATTGGAAATGTAAAATGGCAATCAATTGAAACTATATAATTGGTTGGTTGATAAATTCATAGTAAAAAGTAATAAAAAATTATATTGAAAATGTAAATTTGTAATAAATTATGCTAGAAAGACAAGTATTTAGAAACAAAAATTGAGGCTAAAAAGACAAGTAAAAGAGAACGGATGGAGTATAATTCAAACTAACATATGTAATATACAGACTATATTGTTATACTATATAATTCAAACTAACATATGTAATATGGTAATATTTTAGACTAGGGGTAAAATAGTGATTTATATGTCAAAATCAAAAGGAGCACTTGCTACCTCTTACTTTGCAAAGCATTCGTCCCGGCCTTCGCAGCTTGTTCTTGATCTAGATTATTGAATACTTATAGATTTGAAGATTCGAATAAGTCAAGGGTCGTCGCAGCTTGTTCTTGAACGTGATCGTTGAATGCTTGAAGATTTGAATATTGCTGAAGAAGTTCTTGTTGTCTGAAGAATTCCCTCACAATCTTCCTCTTGAGCTTTTGTGCTCATCCTTTCTCCTCGTCCCTCAAACGATGAGATGCCTCCTTATATCGGCATTTGAGTTGGCAAAAGGTCTTAGCCCATTTACAATACGGACCATTTGACATGAAAACCTAATGTATTTATCTTATTTATTTATTTAAAGATAAATATTGGATTTTCATCCAACATAATTTATATCTCATTTATTTTAATGATAATTATAATTTTGATTATATGTCATAATGGAGATATTTATTTGATTTGGATAAATAATTAATAAATCTCATAATATATTTAATTTGAGATTTAATTAATTAATTTATATATTATTTTTTCAGTGACAAATACAATTTGGTAATAATGACACATTGAAAATATTTACATGGCTTTAATAACTAATAAATTTCATAATATAAAATTTAATTAATTAATTCCGTTTATCATTATTTTATTGGCAGTACAATTTCAATACCAACATGATCTTTCATTTCAAACTTATTTTCAAATTTCATCTCAATAGGACATCAGTCTCCTAGCAAAACAAGATAATGAATAAAAATAAATAATAAAAGAGTGTTTGATGACATAACTAAAACAATCCAATTACCTCTTTTAGATTTCTAATCATATAAGCTTCTTTTATCTACCCCGCACAAAGTAACACTTTAATTGTGTATTTCCTCATTGAGACATTTTTTAATTAATAACCCTATCATTAGCAATGAATATTAATTCAGATGCAACTACTGTGATGAGAATGGATAGAATGTCCATCGTCATCTTAGATAGTATCAAAATGATTGTTATTACTTATTATTCGAATTGTTTTCGTGAAAGTCAACAAAAAGGAAACATCGTTCAAACCCTATTTCTATACCACATTATTAGAAGAAAAATATAATCGAAGTTAACATAAACATTAATTAACTCATAAACAAACATGGTTATCAAATCAAAACAGTTTTACGAAAGTCAACAGAAATCATCATTACTCAAACCTAGATCTACATCAAGTTAATAGCAGACAAACATAATCGAAGGCAAAATATAACTAAATCGACTCATAAACGAACATGGATAGGAAATCGAAATAGTTTTCATAAAGTCAACGAAATTCAACATCAATCAGACGCTAGATCTAGAATAATTATTAGCATAAAAACATAATCAAAGACAACAAACAACTAATCGAAGGCAACACACAACTAGATGAACTCACAAACTAACATGGATAACAACTCGAAACAATATTCAAGTCAACATAAGTCAAAATTAGTCGAACTTACATATACACCAAAATTAATCGTATAAAAACATAATCGAAGGCAACACACACTTTAATCAACTCATACACGAACATGCATGGCAAATCAAAGCCGTTTTCATGAAGTCAACAAAAGTGAAACGTCATCAAAAGTTCAAAACAAATCGAAAAACAAGTTTTCACCTTCAAATAAACATCGACATCAATGCGATATATGACATAATTTCAGAGCATTTAGGGTGGCTGAGGGAAGAAGATTTAAGTTTTCTCTGAGTTTCACGGTGGCAAGAGAGTTAGAAACGAAACGTCACAGAGCGAATGAGAGAATGAGTGAAATGAGGATACTGTTTAGGTTTTAAAACATATATGGGAATAGTCTTGGACTCTTGGTCCATATATGGGAATGGTCGAATGGATATAAAGGCTCGAACATGTTCGGCCTTTATATTACTTAAGGTGAGTCGAGCCGAACAGGTTCGAATAGTTTGGCTCAGCTCGTCGAATATCCAACAGTGACATTCAATCCTAGGTTCGAATCCTGAGCCGACCTTTTCGAGCCAAATCGAGCCTTCAGGTTCCTTTACAACCCTACACAGAGCAGACCCAAATAATACTTGAATAGTGCTCTTATAGGAGTAAAAATATTATTTTGACCCCATTTATAAGTGTGATTTGAAGAAGTTTTATCTACGAGTAAAATAGTACTTTTGTTCCTAAAAATTGCTCCCTTCAATCCAAAAAGACTGTCTTTAAACATTTCAAGAAGATCCAATCTTTTTTTTGCATAAAATAAACCAAAATATGCCACTTTTTCCCTTAATACCCTTCTTTGCATTAGAAAACTCAAAACACATAACGATTACTCGAAACTCATTTTCAACCAACTTTGCATGATTATTACTCCACACTCCAAGATTTTCTCTTTTAAAGAGAACAAACTATTGCACTTCTCCAATGTTTAACGTATAACACCAGATTTTTCTTTAAATTTTTTTCCTCCAAAATCGTTTTCAGCAGATTAGCACTTTCCTTGAAGCATAATTTGCAATGGAGCATTCACCTAGTAAGCTCTTCTTACTTGAAATTACTTTATCCAATGGTTTAAGTGCTTTCTCAAATAAAGTTAGAAGCTTTCATAATTTTCGTGTTATGTTATAATAGGTTTCAAGCAAAATGATGAACATAAATACGAAGTTGCATTTTAGTGGAGGATTGATCTAAATAAGCTTCCGATAGATGTTGACTCCATCGATTCCGATTTGAATAGGGAAATGTTCATTGCATAGATGATTAAGCTGTTATATCCAAAAAAAAGTTAAGTAAATGCTCATGTAGTACGTTTCTTTGTGACAATTTCATTTGTACTGCTATTAAAGGGAGTATTAATCAATGTTTTATTGTAAGCATGTTTTGTAGATACAAACTTATTAGTAACGAGTCGTAGGATCAACCAATGTAATGAGATCAACACACGGTTCAAGCTTTAAGACACAAGAGCTATTCAAGAAAGGAAGTGAGTAATGATGATCAATCTATGATTGATCCCTCATTAATCACCAAACGGCCAGTCAATCAATGAAGTGATCGACATTGATGAAGAAAAATAAATCAGATGTATTGATTGGGGATGCAATGAAGTGCATCAAGGACCAACATATCATTGAAGGCAATCAACGGATTGCATGGGGTCAAGGACAATCAATCAAATTGATTGCTGATTGGAGCTGCGAACAAGGAAAGTTTCTAAGGCAGCTGAAGATGACTCTACTTACGGTTGGAGTCTCTACTGAATGCAAGGGAGATCTCGAGAAGATTCGCAAGGCCAACTTACCGTTGGGGTATGCACTATATGTTGGAATTATGAGATGTTTGACACGTCATAATTAGTGCCCATTGAACAATTTGATTGTTCGAAGTGATTACTTATTTAAGGTTAAGTTCATACGTATATTATTTGTTTGACAATAAAATACGAGCTGGGAATGAATTCGAAATACATTAGGGGTCTTGATGGTTTTACTAGGACCCGCTCATGATTTATATGATAGTAAAATACTTGTCGATATTTTATTAACATATGACTAATGTTATTTCGATCCTAGAAGGTCACACACAAACAATGCGCTTGATTTTCAATACGATTGAAACTTCCGGGTTAAAAGTGTAAACGTCAAAGAATAAAGGGGAGGAAATTCCAAAGTGGAATTTCCACCCCATTAACCGTCCAAAAATGATGCATAAGAATGCATTTGACTTTTTGAATTCAAATGCACTAATGCTAGTCTTGAATGGGAGCTTGAAAAAAGGGGAGGTTACATATGGATGTTAATGTGATTAACACCATATTAAGACCACATTTGAGGACAATGTTTATCATCCTTTTTGTACACTTTGTAAGACAAGAAAAAACAGCAAAAGAAAAATACTCCCTCCTTCCTCTAGTTTTTGGCCGAAAATATACACACAAACCAAGAGAAGAAATCGTTTTTCTCTTGGTTCATTCTTGACATATACGCTTCAAGCTCTAGTTGCTTCAAGGGAGGAATCAATCACGCATTGGTGTGGACTAACTAGAGAGAGGAACGGACGTTGCTCTTCCGCTACGCACTCGATCACGCTCGAAGAGGTATACTCGAAACTCGTAGTTAAATGTGAATTTAGAACTTTGTATTCGATCGTTTATACGTTTTTGTATAATTTGATATGCAAAACATGTATAAAACACCAACAGTGGCATCATGAGCCCGGTACATATGTTCTAATTCACTTTAAATGTCTTGAAATTTGATTTCATGAATTATAATATCATATGTGTATGTTTTGATATCATCAATTAAGGTTGTTGTGCATTATGTGTATTGTGCAATTATGTAATTGTTAAGGCCTGTAAATATTTTTCTAAAATTCTGTAAAAATATGTTTCGAACAGTAGACAAAATTTCGAGACCACTGTAATTTTTCTGGAATTGTTTCGATTTGTTAAGTGCTCGAAATAAATGTTTGAAACAGCCATATGTTCATCCGAACGGATTTGATATACCTTTCGTTTGAACAGTTTTAAGTGCTGTATATATTTTTATAGAATTCTGGAAAAATATTATTCAAACAGTACATTGAATTTCGAGTTTACTGTAATTTTTCTGGAATTGTTTCGATTTGTTAAGTGCTCGAAATAAATGTTTGAAACAGCCATATGTTCATTCGAACGGATTTGATATACCCTTCGTTTGAACAGTTTTAAAGGCTGTATATATTTTTATAAAATTCTGGAAAAATATAAATAAAATATTAGAGTCAATTTCGAGTTTACTGAAATTTTTCTGGAATTTTTTGGATTTCTTAAGTGCTCGAAATTGACATTTGAACAGTCATATGTTCACCCGAACGGATTTGATATACCATTCGGTTGAACAGTGTTTTAACGGCTGTATATATTTTTCTAAAATTCTGAAAAAATATAAATCAAATACTAGAATGATTTTCGAGTCTACTGTAATTTTTCTGGATTTATTTGGATTTATTAAGTGCTCGAAAATGATTTTTGAATAGCCATGTGTTCATCCGAAAAGTTCGGAACACTATTCGGATGAACAGTGTTTTTCGGATGAACAGTGATTCCGATTTCACTGTTCACGAAACACTGTTCACGACTGTTCACATAATTAAAATGGTCCTAAAATTGTTTTGGATTTTGTTTTATTAATTATTGTGAATATTTTGGCTATTCTAGTATTTTGACTTTTGATTGTCAGAAGAAAATTAATTAAATTATTATAACTTGTATGATAATTTGATTAGATTTTAATGTTACAATATTTTAATTAATAGCACTAATATGATTAGTTGTTAATTTTATTTATATTGGTTATAAATAATATTAAATGCTTATTAATTAAAATTAAAGGCCTTAATTAATTATGTAAAACCTATGAGTTATTGATTTGGTTGTTACATTTGATGTACAATTTATTACATATATGTGTTATAATTGTGTGTACCTTATTTGACATCCTTACATGTTTTAATTGACTTAATTCATGTATTATATATATTTTGATATATTGGATGTTTTATTTTCATTGTGAATGAATGTTGGGATAAGTGATATGATCTGATTTTTGAAATACAGTCTGCGTACTGTCTTTTATATGACGACTTGTGTCAAAAAGAAATATAGCCTGCGTGCTATTTTATGACGACTTGTGTCACTTTTATTTTATTATTTATTACATTGACCTGCGTGTCAATTATTTATCACCACGTGTGATTGTAATCAATAGAAGACGAAGCCACCGAAGGAACTGAAGGAGGACTGAAGACTTAGTTTAGAATTAAGTCTAGTTTTCTTTTCGGTTTTTAGATCATATCAGTAATCCCATTTATTTGCGTTATAATTCTTAATTTTCATGCTCATATGATATATATTCTTGCTTGAGTGAATGTATATATGCATGTATGATCATGATTATATATTTATAACTAATCCTACCTTAAGTCAAGTAATTTGCCATACCTGACCCTAAAGTCGGAATAAGACATACGTATGCATGGACCTGCCAGATTGGCAGACATGACATGTCCTATGACTTGATCCCGATGGAATAATCGAATGATTTCCGATTCAGAATCGGGCTTCGATTGTTCATTCTGACTTTCGTCAGTAGGCTCAGGTTACTTGAACAGTGATTCCCATAATCAGATTTGGGCCTGTTGGCAAAAGTTGTCACCAATGCAATCTTGTAAGATTTTTGGTGACACCGAGAATTATGCCCGGCATAAATGGTGATCATTCACCTACTCACATGATTGGTAGTCGAAATGTTGCGTGCTGCCGTTCGATTATTAATTATCTGAGTTCTCGGATACATTGTGTATTTTAGTAGGATTATGAACACATTGTATGAGTTCAAATATTTTGATATTTTGAATTATCACTATGACATGCTTATCTGAGTTATTTATTCGCCTTTTACCGCTGTAGTTATCATGTCTACGAACGATAAAAACTCTAAGTCTCTCCGCTCCGCTTTGGAGAAATGCAAACTTAATGGTGCTAATTTCCATGACTGGGCTCGCAACTTGAGAATTATTCTCAAGTCTGAGAGAACAGATTATGTGCTCACCACCAAACTTCCTGAGGTCGTTCCCACCGATGAGAATGAGTATTATGTCTATGAACAGCACATGAATGATGCTACAGATGTCCAGTGCTTAATGTTGGCCAACATGGAATCGAATCTTCAGATTCAATTCGAAGAGGTCAACGCTTACGATATGTACCGCCAGCTGGAAAATTTGTTCCAGCGGGAGGCACGCAATGAGAGATACGATACTGTTTGTGCTCTTGTTGACTGTAAGCTAGGCAATGGACAGCCAGCAAGTCCCCATGTCATCAAGATGATAGGGCTGGTCGAAAGACTGGCCTCATTGGGGGCACCCGTCTCTAAGGAGATGTCTGTGGATATCATTCTTAGGTCGCTGCCTGATTCCTTCAGTGGTTTTGTGTTGAACTTTAACATGCACCAATATGACAAGACGTTGTCTGAACTGCATGGTATGATCAACAATGCTGAACAAAACATTAAGAAGCCAAAAGGCACTTCTTCATCTGTTCTGACCATTCAGAACAAGAAACAGTTCAAGAGGAAGAAAGGTGCCAAAGGCAAGACTAAGGTTGCCCCCCGTGCAACAGCTCCTACTCAAAAGGCATCCAAGAAGGATGCCAAAAGGGAAGACAAGTGTCATTATTGCGGAATAATTGGCCATTGGAAGAGAAACTGCAAGAAGTACCTGGCAGACAAGAAGAGTGGTTTGACCACTACTACTCCGCCAACAGGTATTCATGTTATAACTGATTTACCTTCTGATTCTAATTCTTGGGTGTTAGACACTGGATGTGGTACTCATATTTGTCGAAATATGCAGCACCTGCAGAATAGAAGGAAGCTCACAAGGGATGAAGTGGACCTACGAGTAGGCAATGGTGCAAAAGTTGTAGCTCTTGCTGTAGGAACACTGTCTTTAAATTTACCATCTGGATATTGTATTGTTTTGAATAATGTATTCTATGTTCCTACTTTATGTAGGAACATTATATCAATTTCCTTATTAAATTTGGATGGTTTTTCCGTTACTATTGATAAAAGTGGTTGTTTTATCTCTAAAAATGGAAATGTTTATTGTACTGCATCCCTGCAGAGTGGTCTCTATATCTTGGAAACAAGTGTAGAAACTTATAACATCAGTATGAAAAGGAACAAGCCCAATGACTTGAACCCGACATACTTATGGCATTGCAGACTCGGTCATATAAGTGACAAACGCATTAAAGAGCTCCATGACAATGGAATTCTTACGTCATCTGGTTTTGAATCTTATGACAAATGCGAGTCATGTCTTTTAGGAAAGATGACCAAGTCACCTTTCACTGGTACGAGTGAAAGGGCAAGTGATTTGTTGGGAATCATACATACTGATATATGTGGCCCAATGAACACGCCCGCTAGAGGAGGTTTTCCATACTTCATTACCTTCACCGATGACTTCAGCAGATATGGTTACGTATATCTGTTGAAACATAAGAGTGAAGCCTTTGAAAAGTTCAAAGAATTTCAGAAAGAAGTAGAAAACCAACTCGGCAGGACAATCAAGATTCTTCGCTCCGACAGGGGAGGAGAATACTTGAGCCATGACTTCTTGCAACACCTAAGAGAATGTGGTATTGTATCACAACTCACACCTGCTGGTACACCACAACACAATGGTGTCTCCGAAAGGAGAAATCGAACCTTATTAGATATGGTTCGATCAATGATGAGCACATCAGAACTCCCAACTAGTTTTTGGGGTTATGCATTGGAAACTGCCGCTTCCACACTAAACAAATGTCCAACCAAATCAGCACCTAAGACCCCACATGAGATGTGGTTTGGGACTCTTCCCAAACTAGGGTACTTGAGGATTTGGGGATCCGAGGCCTATGTTAAGAAAGTTAACAAAGATAAGCTTGGACCTAAATCCGACAAGTGTTACTTCATTGGTTATCCTAAGGAAACCAAGGGATATTACTTTTATCTCAAACCCGAAAATAAGATTTTCGTGGCTCGTAATGGAACTTTCCTTGAGAAAGAATACATTACAAAGAGATATAAGAGTAATGAGACTCTTGAAATTGTTCAAGAGGGTGATGTAGCAGGTACTAGTACCTTAGCTGAATCACCTCAGGAGGTGGACCCTTCTTATGAAGAAGAGGTTCAACTCGATCCACGGGAAACCGTAGACGAGCCTGCTGATACTCAAAACATCCCTCGGAGATCCGAAAGGTCCCGTCAGGAACCCGATAGATGGTATGGGGAATTTTTCCTGATTGAAAGCGGGGAACCCTCAACTTATGAGGAAGCCATGAAACAACCTGATGCTGATGAATGGCTCCTAGCCATGCAATCCGAGATGGAATCAATGTACCATAATAAAGTATGGACATTGATTGATTTGCCGAGGGGTGATAGACCCATCGAATGCAAATGGGTATTTAAACGAAAGCTTGATAAAGATGGAAATGTCCATGTTTATAAGGCTCGACTTGTGGCTAAAGGTTTCAAACAGATTCATGGTATCGACTATGATGAAACTTTTTCTCCAGTCGTTAAGTTTAAATCCATTCGGATTATCTTAGCCATTGCCGCATACTACGATTATGAAATTTGGCAAATGGATGTGAAGACAGCTTTCCTTAACGGGAAACTAGAAGAGGATGTGTACATGACACAACCTCCTGGATTCACAAGCTCGAAAGAGCCTAAGAAAGTATGCAAACTTCAAAGATCTATTTATGGTCTGAAGCAAGCATCTAGGAGTTGGAATCTTCGCTTCAATGAATCAATCAAAGAGTTTGGATTCATTCGATGTGAAGAAGATTCTTGTGTATACAAGAAGGTTAGTGGGAGCAACATTGCATTTGTCGTGCTATATGTAGACGACATTCTTCTCATAGGAAACGACATACCCATGCTTGAATCAGTCAAGGCATGGTTGTGCAAATGTTTCTCTATGAAAGACCTAGGAGAGGCTCAGTACATTCTTGGAATTAAGATCCATAGGGAACGATCTAAGAGACTCATTGGACTGAGTCAAAACACTTATATTGATAAGGTATTACTTAGATTCCATATGGAAAATTCCAAGAAAGGTAATCTCCCTATGAGACATGACATTTCTATTAGTCGTGCTGACAGTCCCACAGACAGCATCGAAATAGAGAAGATGAACAAGATCCCTTATGCCTCAGCCATAGGATCTATCATGTATGCCATGCTTTGTACACGACCTGACGTTTCTTACGCTTTGAGTGTAACAAGTCGTTATCAATCGTGTCCAGGACAAGAGCACTGGAAGGCCGTAAAGGCCGTTCTTAAGTATTTGAGAAATACTAAAGACATGTGTCTTGTCTATGGGGGAGATAAAGAGTTACAGGTTGTAGGCTACACCGATGCGAGCTTTCAAACCGACAAAGATGATTCTAGATCTCAGTCTGGTTATGTGTTTTGCATCAATGGTGGCGCAGTGTCTTGGTGCAGTAGCAAGCAAGGCACTGTGGCTGATTCTACGACAGAGGCAGAATATGTTGCAGCATCTGAAGCTGCAAAGGAAGCATGCTGGATCAAGAAGTTTGTGAGTGAGCTTGGTGTTGTACCTAGCATTGACGAGCCACTAGTGTTATACTGTGATAACACTGGTGCAATTGCTCAAGCCAAGGAACCAAGATCACATCACCGCTCCAAGCATGTGCTCAGAAAGTATCACATCATTCGTGACATCACGGAACGAGGCGATGTGAGTGTATGCAAGATACATACAGACGATAACCTGGCCGACCCATTGACCAAACCTTTGCCTCAGAGCAAACATGACAAGCACGTATCTGGTGCAGGACTTAGATATATGCTTGAATGGCGTTAGGTTTAGTGGGAGCTGTATTGTCTGTATTTTGTCATAGTTTAGTCCTGATAAGATTATGTTGAATAATTGATTCAAATATATGTATGTTTATTTTCAGTTTTACTGTCTTTCATACATATATCTTTATTTTGATTCCATTGTTATCCATGGCTTCTAGAAAGGTCTTTGGGGTTGAGGATCCCAAATGAGAAACCCTCTACTAAGCCTAGAAGCAAGGGGATAACTTATCTCTGATCAAATGTTCACTGATTGGAATCGAACATTGTAATGATCAGCATGCACATGATTGTCTTGGTCACGTTTCTTAGACAAGAAAGGGAGTAAGTGTACTCTAGTCATGTACATGGGTATATATCTTGGAACTAGTCCAAGCTATGATACTGGATTCGACCGCCATGAGAACTTAGAAGATGACATATCTGTGTCCTAAGTGTTTCTCATCGAACTTATGTTAAATGGTGATTCTTAGACCTGTATGGCAGGAATGCGTTAGCATGAGACTTGCGTGTCTTGACTATGTAAATCGTCTCCTGTAGAAGGGAGGCTATAAAGGCATATGTTGGGCATACTTGGAACATGTTGGTACATTGGTTGTACATCAGAGGGGATTCGCACAAATCGGTTATGTCGATTGATTCATAAAATCTCGGTAGATTAATGGTGATTAAGATGGCCATCTCCAGTAGCAGTACTGGGTATCACATTAATTCTATGTATCCGAGACAGTACAGGTGCAAGAGTATGGTGACACATATCTTACCATAGCTTGACTGTGAGAATCGCGATGCGAAAGAATCACTTCACAAGTAATCGTCCAAGGGCAAGTGGGAGTGTTGGAATTATGAGATGTTTGACACGTCATAATTAGTGCCCATTGAACAATTTGATTGTTCGAAGTGATTACTTATTTAAGGTTAAGTTCATACGTATATTATTTGTTTGACAATAATATACGAGCTGGGAATGAATTCGAAATACATTAGGGGTCTTGATGGTTTTACTAGGACCCGCTCATGATTTATATGATAGTAAAATACTTGTCGATATTTTATTAACATATGACTAATGTTATTTCGATCCTAGAAGGTCACACACAAACAATGCGCTTGATTTTCAATACGATTGAAACTTCCGGGTTAAAAGTGTAAACGTCAAAGAATAAAGGGGAGGAAATTCCAAAGTGGAATTTCCACCCCATTAACCGTCCAAAAATGATGCATAAGAATGCATTTGACTTTTTGAATTCAAATGCACTAATGCTAGTCTTGAATGGGAGCTTGAAAAAAGGGGAGGTTACATATGGATGTTAATGTGATTAACACCATATTAAGACCACATTTGAGGACAATGTTTATCATCCTTTTTGTACACTTTGTAAGACAAGAAAAAACAGCAAAAGAAAAATACTCCCTCCTTCCTCTAGTTTTTGGCCGAAAATATACACACAAACCAAGAGAAGAAATCGTTTTTCTCTTGGTTCATTCTTGACATATACGCTTCAAGCTCTAGTTGCTTCAAGGGAGGAATCAATCACGCATTGGTGTGGACTAACTAGAGAGAGGAACGGACGTTGCTCTTCCGCTACGCACTCGATCACGCTCGAAGAGGTATACTCGAAACTCGTAGTTAAATGTGAATTTAGAACTTTGTATTCGATCGTTTATACGTTTTTGTATAATTTGATATGCAAAACATGTATAAAATCCATCACTATATATATGTTATAATATGTACAGAGATGCATAGTTGTTGTTTACACTATATACAATAATAGAGAGCTAAAAGAAAGAATGTGCGTATAAGCATTATCATTATTAGTGATATGTTGTCTTCCTAAAAGTTTTTAGGTGAAAAATTGTTGCTTTGTTATACTCATACTCAGAAGCTCGGCTATATAGTAAAACACGGAGGAGTCACGCAAGGTGACACTCTAGGACAAGACGTAAGGTTAGACTGAACATGTATAAGAACTCGTGTGTAGTTTTATCATCTGTTACTTTATACTGAGATTGGTTACGAACTTCAACTTACATTTATAATACTCTGTAGTATAACGATACCGGAAGTTATGTAATTGAAGATAGCTATGTGAACGAAAATATGAAGAAGATGCATTTAGACAGAGGATATGATATGTTATCTTGTAGTTCAGAAGCTTGTAAATGAATATCTAAAAGTTATCCAAGTATAACTCAATCATTTTAAACAACTAAATCTCCAAGTATCATTTAAACTCAATCATTGAAACAGAACACTCATAATTAGAACAAAACATTCACAATTCACTGTGCTCCTAAAAATGCCATCAACAGATGTCTCTCTCGACAAGGTGAGCTGAAGTCAAAATGAATGGAAAGTTAGCTAAAATCATCAACAGATTACAAAAAGTTTCAACCATATAGTTATCTGTAAGCATGTTTTGTAGGTACAAACTTGCTAAGGATCAAGCCGTAGGATCAACCAACTTTATGAGATCACACATGGTTCAAGCATCAAGGAGACAAGAAGATATCGAATTATGGAAAGTGAGTAATGTGAATGAATCTATGATTGATCCCTCATTAATCACCAACGGCTAGTCGATTAAGGGAGAGATCGACATTGATGAAGGTGAATCTATCAGATGGATTGATTGGAGATGCCAAGAGGATGTATCAAGGACCAACTTAGCATTGGAGACAATAAGTAGATTGCATGGAATCAGGGACAATCAACTGGTTGATTGCTGATTGGGTTGCGGAGAAGAAAATTTTTTAGGGACATCTCGAGAAGACAATGAAGGCCAACTTATCGTTGGGGGATGCACTATATATATGTTTTAGTATGTATAGAGATGCATCAGTTGTTGTTTACACTATATACGAGAATATAGAGCTAAAAGAAAGGGTGTATGTATAAACTTAGTTATCATTAGTGATAGGTTGTCTTCCTAAGAATTCTTAGGTGAAAACTTGTTTCTTTGTTGTACTCATACTCAAGCAATAGTGAAACACGGAGGAGTCACAAAAGGTGACACTCTAGGACAAGATGTAAGCTTAGGCTGAATCCATATAAAAACTTGTGTGTTACTGTGATACTGGGTTCTTTTACGAACTTCAATTTACATTATCAATGTGCTCCTAGAAATGTCATAGCCGCTTCGGCAAGGTGAGGTTCAATATCTATTTGGAGTGAAAGATGTCCCTCTCGTTCAAGTTGGCCTTTTCCTATGTGGGAAATTTTGTATTCATTGCAACCATGACGTTTGATGATCTCTTTCATCTACAATTGCCTTGACTGGATAAGTTGTTCAAATGCTTCAAACGCTTATAGCCTGGATAAGTTGTTCAAATGTCCGTGCAGGGGCGTAACTAGGGGGGAATAGGGGGCGCTCGCCCCCCTAGGTTTTCCGATATCGTTTATTTTATATGCGATTTTTTGTTGAATTTTTGTGATATATATAATAAAAAATGTAAACAAACCAAGTGTAAGTGTAGCTTAGTTGGTTAGTTCCTTCCTTCAAAAGGTGGAGGTCATGGGTTCAAGCCTTGTCAGCTTCATTTTTAACAATTTTTCGGTACTTTTAACTATTTTTATTTATTTTGCTCCCCTCCCTAATTTTTCCCCCCAAAATTGGCCCCCCTTGATTTTCATCCTGGTTTCGCCCCTGTGTCCGTGCACAAGATTTTTGTTGCAATGACTGTATTTTACTAAAGAAACCAAGGTCAAGTATATTTAGATCGGGTGCGTTAGGTGGGTGACATACCAATTGAATGTTTTAACCCCTGAAGAGGCATCAACTAGAAATGCTTGGTCACTTGGATCAATATGAGTTCTTGCATTGTCTTGTTAGATATATATAATGTCCCTTTAGTTTGATGATGACCACTTTCACATTATATCTGGTATGACTTCTTTTATTAAAAATTCTCTCACAATATCTCTAGTTACCAAGGTAATTGGTTTTACCTCTATAGTCCTTGCTTTTTTATCGCGGCTTCCTCTTTGGGTAGGTACTATTTTTATAAAGGGGAAGATTCTAATTTTTCCAAAGAAGACTTTATTTTCTTCATATTCAAATCATGGGCGAGCCTTCGCATCCATGTACATTAGCTTCCCAATGAAATTCTTACTCTGGATAGTGCGTAAGGGCTCTTTTTCTTGTGGATGCAAGTAAAACTTCTCATCCTTGCAGGTCATGTAAAATCACTTATAGTTAATGTAAATAAAATTGTACATACCTTTGAATTTAGGCTCGTTAGGCATTGTACTTTGGTCTAGCATGGATAGATAGAAATTATAAGTGAAGTTGCATATTTCCAATGTGGTTTGATGGCATTAGAGTCGCGATGAAATAACCCATCCTTGAAACGTCTAAACAATATTGCATAGCTAACTTTTAAAGTATTGACAATAAATACACTCCAAAGTGGTCCTTTGTTTTAATGAAATTTGAAGAATACGATCAAGATCTACATCCATTTTTGATAATCTTCGTGTTCCCGTATTCTGAATTTCTTCAGGAGTTGTCCCTTTCTTTTTCCTCCATATTCTTTGCACTCGAAGAATGTTCAACTTAAATTTAAGTGCAACCTTTGTTGTAGCAGTTCTTTCCATCTTTCGATTGTTATTTATACGGAACAAAGAATGATTAATAATATCTTATTGTTCATTTCTCAACCACCAACCGTTGTTATTGCCTACAAATCACATTTAATTGATACACTTGAAAATGAATATCTAAAAGCTATCCAACTTTCTATAGCAGTAACAAGTATTGAAGTACTCAGTAATTCATAATCTGCACAATTACAAAATGAGGACATAATTACCTTGCAATATCAACTTTTTCATACTCATTCAAATAAGAGAGCAAACTAATATTGAATTCTTAATGTTAATTGTATAAAAAATAAATAATTTCATCACATGATAATTTACATGAGTTGCAATTTTTACCACATAAAATTTCTGATCAGTTATATGCACTCCGAAATAGTGATTTTTGAATATCAAATTACAATTATGCCTTCCCTATTTGCAAATGTAGCAATTAAGGGACTTCACATAGGGCAAAAATTTGCCCCTAAAAAAACACTGTTTTGATGTCATGATGTGTGCATATTGTTGTCCATAAAATTTATATAGGTCCGAGCCCCAACAATAGAACCTGTTGGATTTTCCCCTTTATTAATAATCCTCTGAAAACACGAACTCATTGGTTGCTATAAAAATTTCTTTTTATCCGATTTCATTTGACTGTTTTTTATATTGCGAGATAAATTTTGACACTTTTAATCATGAATTCACTTTAACCGATAAGAAATAATTAACTTTGTTTTAATATATATTTTTAAATATAAATTTTTATAATTGTTATACGCGTCAAATTCAAAATATTTATATTTTAATTCGTGTCTCGCTATTTATAATTTGGAATGAAGGGAGTATAATTTTGATGCCCCTAGAATTCGAGCTGTTTATTCAACAAATGAAATGTTTCTCTCTCTTGGTGGTCCTGATGGACTGATGGTATGTGGTTGAGTTGTGAAAGGCTGAAAACTGGTGTTGACGTCTTTAGCTCAACTCATTTTGAATGATTGAGAATTAAATCATTTCTTTTTATCTCATCACTTTTTTCTAAAATTTTCATCATATATTCTTCTATAATCATATTTTCTGCAATTTATTTTCTGTTCCTTAGTATTATATATGTATTTATGAATAGTAATTTTAAGTGTTTATAGTCAAAATGGATGATGGTGTTGTCCAAGGAGGGTCAGATGAGTCAGAATTTGTTGAAGTTGATCCAACTGGAAGATATGGCAGAGTAATTAATTACCCATCAACCTTTTCTTTTTTGCTGGTATTTTTAGTATCAAGATTTGATTTTTATTGTTGTTTTACTAATTGGGTTGTTGTAATTGATGCAGTATAATGAGATTCTTGGCAAAGGAGCTTCAAAGACTGTGTATGTGTTTGGAACTTTTCATCTTTCTTTTATGACTTCTCATTTTTGTTAGTTTAGGGTGGGTAGGTAGTGATGTTGTAGGTGAGTTTTGTGTGAAGATTGGACCTTTTGGGGATTAAGTGGGATTCTGAGTGTGTGTTTTGGGGGGGGGGGGGGGGGGGGGGGTTAGAAGGATTATGATTTTAGGTTACTTATGGGTTGAATGTTTGGTGGTGTAGATATAAAGCGTTCGATGAGTATGAAGGGATTGAGGTTGCGTGGAATCAAGTGAAGCTATACGATTTCTTGAGAAGCCCGGAGGATCTTGAAAGGCTTTACTGTGAGATTCATTTGTTGAAGACACTTGAGCACAAGAACATTATGAAGTTTTATACATCTTGGGTTGATACTGCAAATAGGAATATTAATTTTGTAACTGAAATGTTCACTTCTGGCACATTAAGACAGTAAGTTCACCACCGAATTATCTGTTGTTCGTGATGCCTTTTTTAGTATGTATTAATTGGTGTTTGGATTTTTCGATATTGACATTCTAGATTTAGGCAAAAGCATAAGAGAGTAAATATCAGGGCAGTGAAGCAATGGTGTAGGCAGATTTTGGAAGGCCTTCACTACCTTCATAGCCACGACCCTCCTGTCATCCATAGAGATCTCAAATGTGATAACATTTTCGTTAACGGCAACCAAGGGCAAGTCAAAATTGGGGATCTTGGTCTTGCTGCTATCCTGCGAAAATCGCATGCTGCTCATTGTGTTGGTATAATTTATGCTACATCGTTTTTCTTTTTACCCTTTACCTTTTTGCAATCATTTCCAGGACAAAAGTTGAAGTAGTCATATATTTAATGTTTATGTGTATTTTGGTGCTTAACTTTTAGATTGCCTTTTCTCACAAAAAGAAAGGGTAGGATACACATGATTTTAGTTAGATCGGCTGTTTTATATGTTCTGCCAAAAATAATTGTAAACACTAAATATTTAAGGCACTTTTGTTTTTCCGGGGTATCAGTAAATGCTTATTGGCTTTACGGGTAGTAAGCTGATTTGTGATTTTTTTTTTTTTACATTACTAAGAAAAGCATAGTAAGGAGCTCGTTGTTATTTTAGCATAATTAGGTTTCATTTTTTACTTTAGGAACTCCTGAATTTATGGCTCCGGAAGTTTATTTAGAAGAATACAATGAATTAGTCGATATCTATTCCTTTGGAATGTGCATTCTGGAGATGGTGATGTTCGAATATCCTTATAGTGAATGCACACATCCTGCTCAAATCTACAAGAAAGTGATATCTGTGAGTATTTTTCCTTTCACTCCCACTAATTTTGAATGCGGGGTCTTCGTTCCTGAAACATTCTAGTCTCTGAATTGTGTTTTGTTAAGGGTAAAAAACCAGATGCTTTATACAAAGTGAAGGATCCTGAAGTACGTGAATTTATTGAGAAATGCTTGGCCACTGTATCCTTGAGACTGTCAGCAAAGGAGCTTTTGGAGGACCCTTTTCTCCTCATTGATGATCCTAAACTTGTTTCAAAAGAGACGGGGATGCAGACTGAACTAGATTATGTGGATCCTCTGCTGAAACAGCCTTTTTGCGAAATTAATGATGAAGGAAAAACATGTAGTGACGGTTCTAACAATGATTATTCTAATGATTATACTCAAGAGGACCAAAATGAAGAAGCTCGTGATCATGATGATTTTGAGCATAGTGGAATCAAGCTTTTTGACATAAACGATGATGAGCATCCTGCTGATCTAAACATCACAATAAAAGGAAAACGAAGAGAAGATGGGAGCATATTTCTGAGGCTTCGCGTTTTAGACAAGGAAGGTAACTAGCATGTCACATTTCCTGCCCTCACTTTGAATTTACTTAGAGAACCTACTTTCTTAGCCGTGCTTTACGTCAAATCTGTTGCAGGCCATGTTAGGAACATTTATTTCCCTTTTGATATTGAAACGGACACAGCATTGAGTGTTGCGACAGAAATGGTTGCTGAGTTGGATATAGATGACCAAGATGTAACAGAAATAGCAAATATGATAGATGGAGAGATTTTATCTTTGGTACCTGAATGGAAACCAGGACCGGGAATAGAAGAGACTCCCCGTCTCTCAAATTTTAGCTTCTGTCACAACTGTGGTTCCAGTAACGCTTCTACAGAATCCATCATGAATTTATTGATGAACGATCTAGGAAGTAGTTCAAATTTTACTCGATGCTTAGGTAATGGTTGTGCTGCTTCCCATGGTCGATTTGAAGAGATCACATATCAGATCGATAATGGTTGTGCTGCTTCCCATGATGCTTCAAATCCTGCAAATAGCACTCCGGCTCCTTCAATTCAAAGCAATGGTTTTCATCATTCTCAACTTATAAACAAACATGAAAGCTGCAGTTCTGGTGAATTCGGTAATCTTGAAGAATATAAGAAACTGGATCAAGATATTCCTGAAAGAGAGCAACAAGACTTGAAACACTGGAAGGAAAATTCATCTATTTCAAAAAATCACATCAGATCATTATCTAGTTCCCAGTCTCTAGCTGCTGCATCTATGTTATCCAATGATGACTCTTCCAACCGTGAGCATATTCACCAGGATCTAAGATGGCTCGAAGGAATGTATCAGAAAAAGTTGAGGCAGCTTCGAGATCAGGACTTGGGACTTTTACCAAGATCTTCTAAATCTCAGCGTAGTACTGCTAGCAAGACTCAGAAAATAAAGAAGGGTATATCATCTTTCCGGGCTCTTATAAAATCCTCTGTGCGTCGCCATAGGAAAAAGAGCTCAGACTTATCACAGAAAGACGATCAAGAAATTAGCGCTAATTCAGGATCCCAGAGGACTAGAAAAGGCCGAGTTAAGAAGGTATCTGCTAAAGTCAAGGATTTACTTTCACCGCGAAGTTTGAAGAACGAAAAATCGAGGCCTAGTCTTTACAGGACATCATCTTTACCCATTGTTGCTGTTAATTTGTGACATCTCAAGCTCTAGTAAGATTCTTATTGTTATATATATATTTATATACATACGATAGGTTCTGTAAATTTATGAATCATAGTGTAGAAAGGTATCCTCTTGAATCCAATAAAAACCATTTCTCCATGTTGCCTCCCTATTATGGATTATTTGTAAGTTTATTCAACTAAATGGACTCACTTATGTGAATGCTGTTGAAAATGCAAGTAAAAATGAACAGATGCATACATATTTAAGGATTTAAAGGTTACAAGCTTCCGTTCCCCGATCATTCGATAACCAGGTTATAAGACAAATTATAGAAATATGAAAGGGCAAATGACCGGGATGATCACCCCAATCATGTTCATGTTCATGTTCATCGAGAATATTTCATGAACACTAATTCTAGTGTCACAATTAAGGCACGTGGTTTGGGAATCGTTGTATAAGGATTCTAATTAAGCTCCGCATTACATCACTCCATAATTGTATTCTCCAAATAATGACCATTAGGGTTTTCTATTATTATGATAGTGGAAATAAACCGAACCTTAGACACAAAGCCACAAGGCCTTCTCTTTCCTAGTGAGGTGTGGCTAGTTCAAGAAATCAAAACAAATGTTCTTCACCCTTCACCGGTAAAGGTGACCAAGTTGATGGAGTAGGTGAGCTTGTGACCATAAGGTCATTAGTTCTATTTCCCTTACCAACACTTTTTTGCTCGAGCTTGTCACACAAACTGCTTAGTGTGATTTACCTGACTAAAGTGGTTTGCAAGCTATTGCGTCAACCCGAGGTCTGCCAAGTGTGCACTCTACGAGTAACAGATGTGGTCCCCCGCTACAAAAAGTATTCTTCTTTTGATCTTAATACATCCAATTGATATCTAGTTATATCAAACTTAAGTGGGGATTCAATCTCTCCTAGTGTGCAACCAACTAGAGGCATCACCATATGTGACATTGTTTTAATAGAATACAAAGGAGGCGTCATGAAAGTCATTGGCGTGTTGTCAGTTTTGTTACTACTCATTTATTTTATAGTTCTAATTTTATATAATTTAAATAATTTTGATATACTATTTGGTTAATGTTTTAAATAAGTCGATTATGATTTTAATTTAAGTTTGGCCCAACAATTTCTAGAGAGTACACTACAAGTTTTAGACAATTTAAATAAGTTGATTATGATACATCTAACACTAGGAGATATTGAATCCCTGACATAGCGGGTTTTGATAGGAAAAAAGTATCCTAAGAACACAAAAATTGAAAAGTTGGATCTATGTCCAACATATCACATCTAGTAAGAAAAAGTATTTTATTTTGGTTCGACATGTGGTTACATATGAATTAACATACGGTATAAATTTATCAACATTTTTCCCCAGAGCTGTTGCAAGAAAGGGATGATGTGCAACTTCGAGTGGTCAATTATATTCTTTACGGAAATGAAAAATCAATTCGAGGAATTTATGATACATCCAACACTAGAAGAGATTGAATCCCCACTTGAGTTTGATATAACTAGATAACAATTAGATATATCGAGATCAAAGGAAGAACACTTTTATAGTAAATAATCGCAACCGCTACTCGTAGAGTGCACACTGAACAGATATCGATACTGTGGAAGCCTATTGGTTATGGTTGCCCTCTAAACATACGCACCATCAACCAATCACAGTACATCAAAGTAACTGTCTCTCAAAAGTCAAAAGTCACATATATACCCATCAAATCTCCCTCAATATTCTTCCACCAAAATATTCCTACCAAATCAAGAAAACCCAAAAAGCCATGAGTGTAGCTATCATCGACGGATCCACCGTGACCGATTTCGTGAACGATTCGGAGGCATTCGAGAAATGTGTGAACGAGAAATTTCAAGGCTTTGATCTTGATGGTGATGGGGTCCTCTCAAGGGATGAGCTGCAGAGGAGGGGTAGTAAGATTGCTTCTTCAGAGCATGAGCTGCAATCTAGTGAGGAGATTGCTAGTTTGTACGATACCCTTTTCGCGAAATTTGGTGCTGATCAAAATGGGACGATTGATAGGGTCCAATTTGGGAGTTTGATGAAGGAGATCATGTTGGCTAAGGCTCGTGGGATCGGGAATTCACCCATTTCCATTATTCTTCAAGATGATAGTCTTCTCATGAGGGCCGTTGAACGTCGATCTGCTCTGGATAATTGAATGGGGCATTTCGGGTTCTCGTTTTGTTTTCATTTTTGAAATTACTCGTCCTCTCCATCGACGATTTATTGATATTTTAGTTAAATTGCTAATGATGCATATTCCTCGGCCCTTGCAGGTAGAATAAAAACAATGATTGACGATTTATTAGTTTTTTACCTAAGTTGCTAATGGTGCATTAGGATGTTGGGTTTGTTGATTATTTAAAATATACCTCTTTTACACTTGTGATTGAAGATCTATTTTTCTATTTGTGAAAGTTGCTAATGATTTATCTTGATTTTTTGCTATGGATTTATCAGGAAGTTTGGCTGCATTAATCATGCAATATACATGTTGTTCAGTCTTGAATTTCAATCTTGCAATATTAAGGTTTATTTGTTCATTTGATGTAGTCGTTGCTCGTCGACTACATACTAGATACACCTGGGATTGATATAAGCATATCAGGTGCTAGGCGAGTTTCGTGTTACCGGCTGCACCAATAAAGTGTTGATAGGGAGATTTAATGTTGTGGTGATGTTGTGGTTGAATCTAAAATGTATTTAGTAATAAAATTCGACTGCAAGTGCAGGTCACGTGTGGTCGTCAAACTTTTTAAGTCGCTGCATAAGAGACGCTTGTACCCTGCGCTGCGTTTGTCGTATGCCATGATGCGTTGCTAATATAAAAAACAACAATTATTGAATTAATATCAAATAAATATTTTCTATGTTTCGTTATCTTTTCTATTAGTTCACTATTCAAAAGGGGATGTATAAGTGCTACTACGTTACAACAAATTAAGCCACCAACATAATCGAGCTACGACAACACATGACTGCATTTTCAATCAAGTTATGGATCGCTTGCCAATGTTCCATGTAGCTTTTAATGTAAATGAACCAGGAAGACTGTTACTGGTGGTGTCTGTCAAGGACGAAGGGGTGGCTGCCGACTTTTGGCTGATGGTGCCGTGTAGGGCTTTTCATAGAGTAGATGGCCGGCACCCTCGAGGCTGGAGGATTAGAAAGGAAGGGACAGAAGAATTTGGATTCCTTCTTCATGGTGGTCGGACATGAACTAATATCGTTCGAGGCAGCAGGGTGGGGGTGAGGGTGAGGGCTATGGCGATAGATGGCCATGGATGATATTTGACAATACTACTTGAGACTGGCCAATTTTTATCGACAAATATAGTTCATTTGAAATAGTTTAGGAAGTATATATAACAAGTGATCTATTTGAACATCAAATACTTCATATTTGGCAGAGAAGAACCAGCATTCTGCTTGAATCTTGAACATCAATTCACGGGTCAGACCGTCTATAACCGCCTAACTGGATGTAAATATCTGACCAACTGCTTCAATTGCAGAGATGTTCCAACTCTCGACGTGTTTGATAATCTACAGAATTTATAAATTGCGTTAAGAGAATTCACAAATCGCGTCTTATCAGCTTTCCAAAGAAGATGCTGTCAGAAGGTTTGATACGTACCTTTAGATTCTCGTCTAGATTGTACACTGTACTGCCATCTATAGAAATGAGAGGCCTCCATGGAAGTTTAAGATATGTTCTGCAAACTTCCATATTCAAACATAAATCATTCTTTACAAACACGGTATAGATATATTACACTTATCAATCAGATGTTTTCATCATATGGTTCCAAGGTGCGCAACATATTCAACACTATAATCTTCTTCAAACTTTTTGAGTTTACCCTAATCTATGTTCCTTTAACTAAGTCCAGGTCATCTTACACTTCCCAAAATGCGAACCGGCATTTTAGGTGATAGAAAGCATAGGAAACTTCAATGGCGTTTTAAATAACAAGTCTGTAGAAAGTTGAGAACCTCAGATTCCACGATGCAGTTATGAACTCTTTTCCTGAACTTCTACCCTGCGTTGTACACAGAGCGTCAACCACATAAAGAAGATAATAGTCATTCTGTAAAATACAAAAATAACAATACTAACAATCCCCAACGAGTATATATAGGATCCAGCAGTCCCGCCTAAGCAGGGTAACGGGGTGGGGGTTCAATTGTATGCAACACTACCTCGTGTGACAATAAAGAGGATGTTCCCAAGTCTATCCGTCTATCCACTACTTGACAACAAATAAGAAGCGTAGGTGGTGTAAATTACATACCCTCTGTTTTTTTTAGCAGGCGTTTTACATTCCCAAAGCAATATTTGATGGGTCTTTCCTCTGAAGTGTCTATTTAATGCTTTTTCAAAGTGCAATAACTATAATACCAATACATGAATGTAATTGTTCATTAATTCATTAGGGTTATATGTGTAAAATGTCGTTGTTTCTTATTTTAACGTGAAAAGAGCTAGAACGACAACTAAAAATTGGAGGGCATATTATATCAAAAGTAAAATACATTTAGGATGAAACTTTAAAAGTCAACTGAAAGGCCATATCGAAGTTTGATTAACAAATAAGGTTATCACACGATGTGCTATATGGATATGACATCTCATTTGACTCTATTATAGATGGTCTCCATCCTCAAGTCAGAAACAATCAATAAATAAATACATAAAACTTTACAAACAAATAAACAGACTTTTGTTATGTAAATGCTTACAACTTTTTCTAAAATCATGATAGAAAAGTTGGGATTAGTCTAGGTCAACTTTTTCTAAAATACAAGCTCACTTTAATTACTTCAGTTAGTTAAGAAAATAACATCAGGACTTCTGTAAATGGTTTCAACAAATATTTACTCAGTGAAATACTTAAAGCAAAAGAGGTAAAAGTTAGTATAGTTGTCCCTCGTAGATGACCAAGGTAAGTAAAACTTCAGTCACATTATACTTAAACCTGCAACAAGAGTCGAGAAACTCAGTAGAACTGGCTTTTCTAAGTTGCTTTCTGTGGTATTGAAAAGGTTTTATCATGCAGCAAAGAAGAGAAATATGGCAAACAGTAAACCTCGAGAAGAAGAATAACAACGTGCCGCGGATTAGGTAATTCTGTTAAATTGTATGAAGAAAGGGTTGGAAACTCGTTATCCTAATGCAGTAAGCCTTCCATTCACATATACGTTCAAAATTTAAAAGAGACAGATAGGAGAATAGGTAAAGCTAAACAACAAACAACAAGTACAAAAATTATCCTTTCAAAATAGATATACTGAAACACGAAAAATTGGGGTTTATTTTTCAGTTTGAGTATGTGATCACAATGAAGGAAAAGGATAAGGTAATGAGTATTGACAGTAAAATAAAAAGGATAAGGTAATGAGTATTGACAGTAAAATAAGTACCTTCTCTATGTATTTCAAGGAGATGGATGGTTCTTCAAAGAATGGAACAAGCAACTTCAAGTTCCGAGAATATAATTCCGTGCCTAGATATAATAACAATATCACTTCAGTTTTTTGGGATAATATTTTACAGTTACTAAGAAAACATAAGTTATGCATCTGGATCCATGTGAGAACATAAGATATCAAAAATTTCATTTCATTTTTTGTCCCTTTAGAAGTAAAACTTTCTGAGAAGAGGATCATTGCTAGACATGAGCAGCAATTCTACTTCATAGCAGTGTTTTATCAAGCTCGTGCTATGCCAAACATACTACTATGGGTTAGTGCATATAACAATTTATCAATGCTCATGAAAGTCCTACAGCAATGAAATTTCCCACTGCTTAAGTGATAACAAAGAGCTACTACCATGATTGTAATAGTATTCTAACGAAAAATAAAATATTATTCGTCAGGGCTATATAATATAGTAATTAGCCTGGGGCTCTGTGTATGTGTGTGTGGCGGGGGAGGCTGGCACTAAATACATAAAAATGATATGAATATTTGTCGACTTAGAATCAGGAACAATATACCCGTGGCCTTGGCCTAGTGGTTATTGACCCTCCACAACTGGGTTCAAGTCCTGGCAAGGCATCCTAATAAAAACCGATGCCTCTGCCCCCGTTGTAGTGTAGATCTCCCCCTCCCCAATAGTGTAAGGACAAAAAAAAATCAGGAACAATATTCTGGAATGAAAATAAAGAAAACAATCCAATGTAAGGAATAACCAAAGGTGACAATTAGAAATGGAGTAAGACTTCAATTAACATTAAAAGTCATCAAATTAAATTACATTGAATAATACATAATTAAACGACCTCAAACTACTACTAATCAATATTAAAGGAAATTATTAAGAGATCAACAATAGGAGAAAAGTTAATGTAAGATCACTAAATATGTCACTAATATAAAAGTTCTAAATAAAAAATATAAGTTAGCTTTAGCAATATGCTTGCATAAAACCACGAATGAACAAAAAACTGTATAGTACTTTCTTATCATCCTGTACTTCATCTCTCTTAAACTAATTGCTTGATATTTTACTCTGCATTTAACTACAAGATCAAAAGATTACTTAATTACTCATGTTGACTCTAGCTCATAGCAACTACAATGCATAATTTTACTACAGCTATGCCAAGCCCCACATATTCTTAATCACAGAGAGTTCCAGGGTTAAAACCAATGTTTTAGCAACAAATCTTATAAATCTATGTACTGTTGTGCACCACGGTCTCTAATGTTGAACTTGAAAGCACAGAGATTGTATATGACGAAGAAAATCGTTCGATTTATCTGTTGTTTGCGTGAATTATATATACAGTAGTAAGAATAGCTAACAATTAATCTCTGAATAACACATAAATCATAAATTTGATCTGCAACTATGATTTTATTTAGAAGAATCTAGTTGACTTCATTTGATCGTCGACCTTATGTCTTAGATGTATAACAAAGGACAAGTCAAGACACAGGTACTGTCTGACACAATTTAAACGAGTCTTAAACTCTCCTTCTCTCTTATATGCATCTAGCTTCAGAGATGGTGACTAATAGCATATGATATGCTTTAGCATTCGATAGACACACTTAAAACTGAGAGGACCAATAACTGTGTGTTGTTTGTACACATCATTTTATTGACATATAAAGGTCAACGAAATAAGATAAAGAAATAAGCAGTTATTCATGAAACAACTTTGGCTCTCTGCAAATCAAATAACATGCATCACCAAAGATCAAAATTTAGTTTCAACCCATTTATTGACTGTGTTTCTCTCCGAAAGATGATCCAGTAATCCTCTATTTTATTAGGCATTATGACCACTTTGTGGCCAATGGATAGTTTTGAATATTTCATCATAAGGATGAACCAAAAATCTTACCCCGGAATGTAATAGTTGGATCCTCAAAGGTGCAGTCCTCAGCGTACACCGCAGACGTGAAGTCCCCTTAATCAGTAAACTTCAATCTTTAGTTCATGTAGAGTATAATAACATTAACAGGGTGGAAATAAGTGAAGGCAACCTTTTAAAATAAGTAACTTCAATGATGCAATTATCTAAAATGGAATACAACGCGATACTCATTTCACAAACAACCCATGTTATGTTAACAGAACAACTGAAACAATAGGCATGGGGTGTATAGTGTACTGGAACATCTAACTCAAATTAGTGGAAGATTACGTAGAGCATACAGTGGCAAAGAAAATGTCGTGGAGGGGAATCTGGTATAGGGCACTAACTACGGATGTAGATAGACCAGGTGAGATAGAATAAAATCTACAACCTGTTATAGATTTAAATAAGATCGTCGAAATAGAAAATCCTTATTGAGGTTGAGTGCCTAAAGTAAATCCTAAACAGTCTTCCTACTATACACAGTGGTTTCTACCACGAGAAGCAGTACCTGGAGTCATCCACTTCTGTCTCTTACTATATATATTCCTCCTTATCAACGTAACTATCTATGTATCCTTTTTATCACCTTATTCTCTTGTTACACGTTACAACACATGTATCCTTTAACGTCATTGCCTTGCCTGATTAAATTTAACAAAAATGGATAGTTTCTTTTCTGAATTTGACTTAATGTCCACTATTGTTGCTGTAATATAAATTTTACAGATCATATTGTTTCACTTAGTCATTGGAAATGGCATCTGTAATTGTTGAAAACTGAATATACATTAGATTTGGAAAATATAGTTAATAAAAAAAAGAAGATAAAAAAGTTACCTGTCACAAAATATGCTCTCTCATAATCAGACTTAATAATGAACAGAACGTCATCTACACTAGAAACCGAAATTTCGCCGTATTCTTTATCTATGTCATTCAATCTGCAACACAAAGACAGTAATTTTTCAATCTAAAAAATTAACCAAATAAGTAGCCTTATTCCAACATAATTTTGATTATAACTAAAATTACCATATTAATAAAAAAATCCATTAAAAATACTAACTTTTGCTATATTACTAAATGTCATTGTTAAGAGTCCATGGTATGCAACTATGCATCCTAAAATCAATTGGTCATACGAGGAATGGCCCAACATATTATATAATAATTCGGAAGCACTCAATTTGACAATGTGGGACTCGGGCACAGGGCACTAAGTTTCAATACTCTCCCCCACGTGTAACCCGGTCCACTTGACCAACCAATACTAGTCTATAGTTAGATACATAAAACAAGAAATGTTTGAGTTTGAAATGAAAAACTACCCATCAACACTAAAAACTGGACAATCATTTTGGGACGGAATAAAAATTGATTATACTTGATTTTAGCAGGTGGAGAGAAGAATCTCAACAATTCAGTAACTGAACTAACAGCAATCCTCAACAAGAGTGGAGATTCTGATTCCTCCATTGGATTTGGGTTTTGATTATTGCTGGATGATGCAAAACACCATCGGATTCTCTGTTCAAAACAAATCAACAAAACTGAATTGAAATTCACCAAAAAAACATACTCCTATGAATATTATCTAAATATAAATATTGTGTTATTAAGGTCCAATATATTATTTATATTACATAAAATGATATAAATATAAAGTTGAATTAGTGAATAATAGTTTTGAAAAATGAAAAAACAAATACTCTGCGGCTTGAATATACAGACAACAATGGTGGTTTAGCATAGCTGCATATTCCCGCCATTGTAGATATGTGGTGATCATGTGTTAATGAGCTAATCTGTTATAGACACACCCAAATAGTAACTTTGGTTGTAAAATTACAATTATGCTCCCCTATTTGTAGGTAGTTATCGAGGAAGCTTCATGGAGGGGCAAAATAGTAATTTTTTAAGGGAAAACGACACTATTTTGGTGTGTATAGTGTTGCCCGTTAATGGGTAAGGGAGGTAGTTTTCGCATCAGATAAAGATTCTCCTACACCAAAAATTAGAATGAGTAGACAATGATACCTTTTGTATAAAGGGTCTTTCTAGAATGTGCCCGTAGAGATTAAGAAGTCAAGAAGGAAAAATAATTGATAGTCAATTTACTTTTGAAATTTGATATGGTAAGAGTTTGTAAATATGCTACTTGTATGCTCATGTATGTTAAATTTTATTTTCATATTTAATGCTTAACATGTACGCACATTCTAAAATGACCCTTATATATAAATAGTTTTAACAAATACTCTATCTGTTTTTTTTATATATGACGTTTTAGGCTTTTGGTTTTGTTTTTCTTTTATATGACGTTTTGCAATTTCAATGTGTTTTTTACAATTTCAATGTACTTTTTGTTTACGTTTTTCATTGAATTATCAACTAATTAATGATATAGTGACAATCAATTGATATTTTACATTTTTCATGTACTTTTTGTGACTATTTTTAATTTTTCTTAATCTATATGAAAATGTCTAAAACATCATATAAAACACCGGAGAGAGTAACATTTATTTTCATTATTGCAATTACATTCTTTTTCATATCAATAATCAATCATAATTCTCTCTACAATAAACCCTATCTATACTTATTCTTTCTTCAAATTCAAACATAATGCTAATTTGATTTTGTATATCCTTCATGTTTCAATCATTCAAAGTGAATAGTGATGAATCTTCGCATAGTAAGACAACGAATCAACTATATAGTGATGGACTGCTTGGTATCCGAGCATCCGGTACTGGGCTGAGGATGGGTGCTCGTCCAATCGATGCTGCTGAATCAGGTGAAGCCCTGAACCTTCTTGTTGATATGGTTCGCTTAACTGAAGGGCGCACCTTGGGAGCCAGAGATCTTCTAGGGGTGCTTCGGCTACACCTGAAAGCGTGACCGTTTCCGGTCATAGACACTCCGATGCTTAAGTCAGTAAGTGATCCGGCGAGTGTCTAAGTACAATATGATTTAAGAGCGTCAGTAAAACGTACCCGTCCTTGAATGACCATGTCCTCTTTATATAGGCATAAGAGAGAGAAAGGTCATATCTAAATGGTTGGATATGAGACACGTGTCCTCAATCAGTCGTGCCTGTATGTACGGATGGGCCCAGTCTGGAGAGGCTTTCTAACAAAGGGACTTGCCAGTTCTGGGTTGAACCGATCTCATGGACCGGAGCCCCTGGTATAGCTCTCTTCACGAACCATCCTAAGTGAGCTCCTGAGCCGAGCCTCATGTAGTACGGACGAGGCCCAGGTGACACCTTTATTTAGGGTTACATCATTGCCCCTTTTATCTGGTCGTTCTGAAACCATCCTAACCGAGACCATGGGTGATGGATGAAGACGAGGGGATAAACTCTGGTCTTCTTCGTCAGTTCGAGACTTCTTATTGGGATTTGCGCCAACGTGCCACGTATCCGTACAGGATTAATTCGGAAGGTGAACAGTTGCACTTGAGGTCTATAAAAGGTGAGTACTTGCTTCATTATGTACTTTCACATTCCTAACGTTTCTGAACTCAAGAACCCTCTGCACTTTTTTATCTTTCTCTGCAATTCTTCATCTTTCTTTGCAAATTCAAGGACACTTTTACAAACTTTCGTGTTTCTTTGCAAGTTCAAGAGCCCTCTACAAGTTTTCGTGTTTCTCTGCAAGTTTTAGACCTTCTCACCGTCTTCCTTGTTTTTGTCGCCGGAAACTTCCCTCTTCTCCGATTACACGGTAGGGTGACTCCTTGGTGGGGGTTGTTTTAGGCGTTTTCCCCATTAATTCATCATGTGTATATATATGAACTGTTATTTTCTGGACTTTCAGGGAATTTGGGGTTGAAGACGAATATGAACCGCCCTACGACCTTTAAACTTCTTTCATTTTTCCCTCTCGAAAAGCCTTTCAAATTCTTGCGTTTGAACTTCTTTGTGGGCTTTCTCGGCTAATTTCCTTGCTTTGGAACACTTGTGCCCCTAATCGGCGCCTTATGCATTTCTAAGTTTCCTTGTCCTATGAGTTAAATTCTAACCTTCGCTTTCGGATTTGTGTAGAAATCTCTATAGACGGAACCAACTCATCTGCTTACCAGTCCAATGAGGCTATAATGAACGAGGTAGATCTCTTTACTTTTCCTCCTATTTGCGAGCCTCTTCCTGGTTACCTCCAATGACGCAGGCCTCGGTGATGACTTGTTCATGTACGAGCCTAAACGTATAAAGCATTTTAAATGGCTTGCAACTATGGGAGTTTCGACAACCATAACTCCTGGTCTGATAATATCTCATAACTCTGACCCTTTTCCTGATGTACAGATCAACCTGCCTCTTCCATCGGACCAAGTCGAGACTAATACCTTATCTCCTCTGAGGGACTCCGTTCCTCCTGTAAACAATCCCATTAGCCGAGAAGAAACTGCCCCCGCGGCCTCGGATGATTCCTTGGTAGAGGTGAACCTCCTGAAGTGGTCGAGTCTGATGACATAGACCAGAAGTTTCATGACTTGCTTAACAATCCCCCTCATCTCCTATCTCCCTTGTCCATGGATCTAAACCCACCGAAGGTGATGAATGCTTCCCCGGCTGTGTAATCTGCTAACACTTCTGGGACCAGAGAGGTCGAGGCTTCCGAGGCTACAGAGGAGGATGATGAGGTCACTGGGGACGACCTCCTGAACTTACTGTTTACTGATGGTAAGATACCCTCCTTCATATCGGACTCGCTTCCCATAGATTCCCATGTAAATCTATCACACATTAGGTCATATTATGAGATCCCCTACTCTTTTATATTGCGATTACCCACCGAGGATGAGACCCTGATTAAATACGAGGAGGGTTTTACTCCTTTGTATGTTCTTTCCCTGAACGTAGGCTTTAGGCTTCCCTTAACCCCATTCGTACAAGAGTTACTTAGGATTCTTCTTTCAGCACCCTGGCAAATAACGGTAATGGGTCATGTAATATTAACCATTTTCCAAGTAGCGTGTGCGAGGGCTGGGGTAGTTCCATCTGTAGGTCTCTTCCGTCTTATGTACTCGGCCACGCATAAAGGCCAATACTACTTCTCGGCCAACCGAGGGTATACATTCCTCAGCACCCCCCACCCTAGTAAGGTTAGGGAAAATTTCTACCACCGTGTCTGGTGTTTGGTGAAGGGAAATTTTGGCGAGGGTGTCCTTAGGGAGTGGCAACCCCGGAGACTGAATCATGGGTTGAAGAAGTATAAGAGCACGGATGAGGATAGACATAACCTGGAAGTCCTCCGCAAAGCTTTTAAGAACCCATTACCTTGGAATGCTTTTTGTGACGAGGGTTGCTTAATGCTGGCCGGGATTGTAAATAAACGTTTTACTCGGACCGCCACTTGGGGTATAGCCTTCGTTTTGTTCTTACGTTCCTCGCGTTTTTTTGATATAACTTTTCCCGACTCTTAACCTCTTATGTTTTCCTTTGCATATAATGTCATTAATGCCTCCCTCGAGACCCCTTCTCACCTGAGCCTTGATTTTGAGACCATGTTTGGCTAGAAGTTACCTTCCCTATCCGTGCCTGTCAAGGACCCCGCCGCCACCATAGCTGGCGTGCCCTCTCCCGTGCCACTACAAACCGTACCTCCTTCCTCTACTGCCCCCTACATCTACACCCACGGTCAACCCTGCGGCCGATAAAGGAAATGAGGTTTCTGCCCCGGCCCTGCCAAGACAGCTCCTAAAAGGCCACTGCTAACAAAGGGGGGGGGGGGGGGGGCTCGCAAGCCAAAAAACTAAAAGGAGCCGGGCTTTCTTCCTCCAGCAAAGAAGGTCCCGTTGACGGGGGAGATGGGAGTACTACTGTTCGGGTCACTAAAGGTGGGATCCGAGACTCCCTGTTTGATCCCGAGGGTAAGATGGTGGAAGTGAGGTATAGTTTAAAGTACATGCCCATGCCCTAAATCCTCCCGGGGGCTGCTGTAGTAGTAGAAAAGGACTCGGAGTGGGGACATCCTCAAGATAATCTGAAGGCTCTCAAACCTTTAATGCTAAAAGGGGAGTGTGAGTAGTATGAAGAGATTGATTATGTAACTGATCTCAGTGCCGAGGTTTTATATCATCACTTGAAGGTTTGTCTTTATTCCTCTAACCAACTATTCCCGATGCCTGTTTTCATGCTAATTTTTATCATTTTTCAGACCATGAATGGGGTCTTCGTCCTGGGGAGGAGAGCTCGTCAACTAGAGCTCGTATGCGAAGGTTTGGAGGAGAAGCTGAAGAAGGCCGAGGCTCAAGTCGACTCCAAGGAGACCCTGGCTTAGTCGACTCCAAGGCCGAGGCTCGTATGAGGTTCTTGTATTGTTGTGTTTTGTACAAGGCCTCGTCTCTGAGTTCATCTAGGAAATCCATCTGTTGTCTCAACCTAGTCTCGTTCAACCTCTCATCGAAGCCACGCTGTCTAAATGCCGGGAGTCCCACTTCTGCTGGTAATAATGCCTCTATTCCAAACACTAAGTTGTACGGTGTCTCCCCCGTAGCTTTGGATGGTGTGGTACACATGGACCAAAGCACTATTGGTAACTCCTTTGTCCGTGAAGCCTGAGCAGCCTCGCTTTGGGTGAGGTTCTTCTTAATCTCATTTACTATAACTATATTCATCATCTCGACTTGCCCATTTGCCTGAGGGTAGTACACTGGGGCAAAGCGTTGCTCAATTCCGTACTTTTCACAAAAGTCCCTTAGTATCTTACCTTCAAATTGTGGGCCATTGTCCGAGACTAGGATTTTAGGTATGCCATACCTTGTGACTATGTGCTTCCATATGAACTTGACCACATCGTCGCCTTTCATCTTTGCAAGGGGCGCGGCCTTTACCCATTTTGTAAAATAATCTACCGCGACTATGACATATTCCACATTTCCTTTTGCCTTTGGTAGTTTCCCTACTAAGTCAATTCCCCACATAGCAAATGGGATCGAAGTCACAACTGGTGTCATAGATGTTGCTGGTAAGTGTGACACGGCCCCTTGCCTCTGATAGGCATTGCACTTTCGGACATACTCAGCTGAGTCCTTCCTCATTGTGGATGATGAGAGGCTTCATAAGCATCATCATGGTGTTGTGATCTAGAATTAACCTCTTGGTGTACAGTTGCAGATAAGTTAGCCAATGCTTGTTGTACTGTTAACAGGACCCTTCGTTGTATCTCGGCCTCCATTTCTGGGGGAACACCACTGGGTGAGTCTCCGGAGCTGGAGGCTGAGGTGGTAGACTCGTAGATAGCTTATTTTCTAGTAAGTTACGTTCCATGGCTCTCTGTATCGAGCCCACAGACGGCGCCAATGATGGACTGCTTGGTATCCGAGCCTCCGGTACTGGGCTGAGGATGGGTGCTCGTCCAATCGATGCTGCTGAATAAGGTGAAGCCCTGAACCTTCTTGTTGATATGGTTCGCTTAACTGAAGGGCGCGCCTTGGGAGCCAGAGATCCTTCTTGGGGTGCTTCGGCTACACCTGAAAGCGTGACCGTTTCCGGCCACAGACACTCTGATGCTTAAGTCAGTAAGTGATCTGGCGAGTGTCTAAGTACAATATGATTTAAGAGCGTAAGTAAAACGTACCCGTCCTTGAAAGATCTTATCCTCTTTATGTAGGCATAAGAGAGAGAAAGGTCATACATGAATGGTTGGATGTGAGACACGTGTCTTCAATCGGTCGTGCATGTATGTACGGATGGGGCCGGTCTGGAGAGGCTTTCTAACAAAGGGACTTGCCAGTTCTGGGCTGAATCGATCTCATGGACACAACCCCTGGTATAGCTCTCTTCACGGACCATCCTAAGTGAGCTCCTGGGCCGAGCCTCATGTAGTAGGGACGAGGCCCATGTGACACCTTTATTTAGGGTTACATCATATAGGGCTCCTAAAAGGATGGTGAGATGAACTATATTGAAGCAAAGTTCCAAATTTCTTTTAAAATGTTCTAATCATTCAAAGTGAATAGTAAATAGTGATGAATTTAGTATCCCGATTATTAGAAGTGAATGTTTTTGGAATCCCATGGAGCTTCAACATCACAATCTCCTTGAGATATAGATCAGCAACATAGGTAGCATCCAAAGTTTTTATGCAAGGACCAAAATGTGCGAGGCAATCCAACTACAAAATCATACTAACTATAGGATGCTAACCGAAAACATGCAATTATACAATACTACTTTACAAAAGAACAACAATAAATTCATCAACTAAGGTTAGAACCGAACACTAAACTACTAAAATAAATTACAGCAATCGAAAAATGACAATGAACGAATGATTTGCACCCCGCGAGAGGCTTTGGCATAATGTTATTGTAAATCCGATTAAATCCAAAGATCAAGCTCTAAGTAACTCGAAAAGAGGGAACGTCAACCTATCATAAATGACGACTATGAGATTATTTGAAATGTATTGATATAATGTAAAATTCATGAGTGTGTGTTCGTTGTTCTGAATATGAGATTAATAAATTTTAAAGAAATTCTATCACATGAAGACAAACAAAGCATAATATAACTAATTTTGTTAAAACAATATTAACCTATATACTATCGAGTTATCGGGCCGGCTTCTCGAGCTAGCTCACTGCTCGGCTCATTTGTTATGATTTGAGCCGAGCGAGCTACTCGGCTCATGCACAACACTATACTGCACAAGTCTGAGCTCATTTAGGATTTTATAATGTAGTATCCATTAAGTTTACACGGGGATCTTACGGGTCTAGTGTGGCAAAGGATAGGTCGTGTGATATTAAAGAAAAATATTTAAGTGACAAGGCTATGGACAATAAACATCTTTTGACTTCGAGAAAAACTATATGAAAATATTCATTCATATTTGATTATTGAAATAAAAACATTTTCACAGTTTAAAGGCTTCAACAGCTTAGAGGTTATACAAAATATTATATTAGTTGTGCAATGTTAAAGAAGAAATTTTGTTTCTACATTAGTAGTTGTATGAAGCAAACAAAACAAAAATGCATCATGCACTTTACACATTGCTATGTATAGTAATAATAACAACAGAATGATTCAAAATGTTAAGAAACCATTGTTAGAAATTTAAAACTTAATTCAAATATATTCAATTGACAATTGCCGATGGATATTTTATTGCTATAACATATTATTCGTACTTCCATGTATATAATTATCCTTAATTAGAGATTTAGTGTAACGAGACAATTTTATTCATTGAAAATTGAAAAATAGTATCGTTTAAGAAACAAATATGATTTTGTGATGTGCAAATAGAGAAAAATATCAAGTGGTAGCACCATTATATTAGTTTTCATTATGTCCAATTAAACTATATAAATATAGCTTACCTCTATGTATGATTTACGTAAGTCATTCTCAACCATGGAAAAATCTTCTTTGAAGTTTGCCTTATTATTAATTGTCATTTTTCTTGTAAATGGTATGCATTTATGTTTATATATACGTATTTAAAATATCTATACTTTAATTTATCTGATCTAAAAATCATGTATAATTTTTATCTATTGTAGAAATTTCAATTGGGAAATTGTTACCTCAATCAGCACCACCAACGTGTGAAGAAGCCAGTGATTGTTACGAGTATTGTCACGGAGCTTCTGTGACATGCAACAATGGAATATGTGATTGCAAATTTGATAAAAGCCAAAGATCAAGCTCTAAGTATCTCGAAGAGAGGGAACGTCAACCTATCATAAATTCAATTGGGAAATTGTTACCTCAATCAGCACCACCAACTTGTCACAAAGCTAGTGATTGTAACGAGTATTGTCGCGGAGCATCTGCAACATGCAACAATGGAATATGTCATTGTAAATCCGTTTAAATCCAAAGATCAAGCTCTAAATGTCTCGAAAAGAGGGAACGTCAACCTATTAAAAATGAGAACTACTATGAGATTATTTGAAATGTATTGATATAATGTAAAATTCATGAGTGTGTGTTTGTTGTTCCAAATATAAGATTAATAAATTTGAAAGAAATTCTAATACATGAAGTAATCGTTTTATGCTTTTATTGAACATTCATAAATTATAGTTGTTCAGAATATAAGATTAATAAAGATTTAACAAAACTAGAACAAAGTTTAATATAACTAATTTTATTAAAACAACATTAACCTATATACTATCGAGCAATCGGGCTGGCTTCCCGAGCTAGCTCACGGCTCGGCTCATTTGTTACGATTTGAGCCGAGCGAGCAGCTCGGTTTAGCTCGGCTCATGCCCAACAATATACTGCACAAGTCTGAGCCCATTTAGGATTTTATAACGTAGTATTTATTAAGTTTATTTACAAGGGGATCCTAACGGTCTAGCGTGGCAAAGGACCAGGGCCAAGCGGGCGAAGAAAAGTATAATTGTATAAGTCGTGTGATATTAAAGCAAAAATATTTAAGTGACAAGGCTATGGATAATAAACATCTTTTGACTTCGAGAAAAACCATATGAAAATATTTATTCATATTTGATTATTGAAATAAAAATATTATCACAGTTTAAAGGTTACAATAACTTAAAGGTTATACAATATATTATATTAATTGTGCAATGTTAAAGAAGAATTTTTGTTTCTACATTATTAGTTGTATGCAGCAAACAAAACAACAATGAATCATGCACTTTAAAAATTGTTATGTATAGTAATAGTAAAAACAGATGGATTCATAAATGTTAAGAAACCATTACTAGAAATTTAAAACTTAATTCAAATATATTCAATTTACAGTTGCCCATGGATATTTTATTGCTATAACATATTATTCGTAGTTCCATGTATATAATTATCCTTAATTAGAGATTTAGTTGTAACAAAATGGTTTTGTTCATTTATAATTGAAAAATAGTATCGTTTAAGAAACAACTATGATTTTGTGATTCGCAAATATAGAAAAATAGCAAGTAGTAGCACCATTACATTAGTTTTCATTATGTCCAATAAACTATATATATAGCTCACATCTATGTATGATTTACATAAGTCATTCTCAACCATGGAAAAATCTTCTTTGAAGTTTGTCTTATTACTAGTGGTCCTTTTTCTAGCAAATGGTATGCATTTATGTTTATATATACGTATTTAAAATATCTATACTTTAATTTATCTAATCTAAAAATTACGTATAATTTTTTTTATTGCAGAAATTTCAATTGGGAAATTTTTACCTCCATCAGCACCACCAACGTGTGAAGAAGCTAGTGATTGTTACGAGTATTGTCGCGGAGCTTCTGCGACATGCAACAATGGAATATGTGATTGCAAATATGATAAAAGCGAAAGATCAAGCTCTAAGTATCTCGAAGAGAGGGAACGTCAACCTATCATAAATTCAATTGGGAAATTGTTACCTCAATCAGCACCACCAACTTGTCACGAAGCTAGTGATTGTAATGAATATTGTCGCGGAGCTTCTGCGACATGCAACAATGGAATATGTTATTGTAAATCCAATTAAATCCAAAGATCAAGTTCTAAATGTCTCGAAAAGAGGGAACGTCAACCTATCATAAATGACGACTTTGAGATTATTTGAAATGTATTGATGTAATGTAAAATTCATGAGTGTGTGTTTATTGTTCGGGATATAAGATTAATAAATTTTAAGGAAATTTTAACACATGAAGTAATCGTTTTATGCTTTTATTGAACATTAGTAATTTTTGGTTGTTCGGAATATAAAATTAATATAAATTTAACAAAACTAGAATACATGCATGATTTTATCATTTTGTACTTTTATTAACGTTCATAATTGCTACTCGGGAAACATAAACTAGGTATACGTTTACTCTACATTCTAGTTATAGTACTATTTTCTAATAATAACTAAGTTTTAGTGGAAAAAATGGTTCCGTGAGTTCCTCTAAAGTCAAGAGTTAGTAGTCCATGGAGTTGGAATTAGTGCACTAACACTCTTGAAGTCACACAACCGTTACACAAATGGAATATATTTTTGTGATTCCGCTAATTAAATTTTTCTTAAAGCTCGATTTTAATTGTTCCAAAGGTTGCTGCTTTCGATTGTAAGAATAAATTGAGGCTGCAAAAAAAGGTATCAATTTCTTATTTCATTCATATATCGATTGATTATTACGTATAGCCGTAATTGTTTACTTTGTGTGTATGGAAAGGGAATCAAATAAATATTGTAGTTGAATAAGATGAAATTGAAGAGGATATAATAATGGACAGAATATGATTTAACCATTTACCTTTGCAATTTTGATATATATTATAGGCGCACGAGGTGTTTCTGAATATATAATCATATTAAATCGAAATTTTAGGAAATAAAACCTATAGTTATCATCTTAAGCATGTTATTAATTTATTGAATTAATTAGAATTTGACCTCTAGGATGTAAGGAAGTTGACGATGATAAATTGTTGACTAGAATATGTGTTGACATAATAGGTTCTGGTATTTGATCGAGTGCGCATTGTTGACTCGGGAGAGAGTGTTATTTGTGTTGTTTGCTTGAGGTGAGTTCTTACTCACGTCTGTGTACTTTCCTATGCATGTGTTATGTGTAATTGCGTGTTGATGTGTGTGATCGAAAGTTTTGTTACGACTATTAATTATATTTATTGGATATGGATACTATTGTGAGAAGCATGTTATGACTTGTTGATTTTATGTTGAGTACGGATATGAGGATAGATGTGGACCTAAGGGTGATCCAGTAGGGTCTTCCTATAGGCAAGTTAGGTAGAGTATTGTACAGTGCGGAAGTCCGGATCTGGTGCATATAGAATAGTTACAGGGTTATGTTATGTGATGTTGGACTTGATTGGTTTGTTTTACTGTTATTGCTGGTGATGGTTTGTTGAACTGCTTATCAATATTGTTGATATTATTCATTTTCTTTGTTGTTGTTTTCTGCACTCATGTATCGTTTTCATATCACGTGTGTGGGTTGGTAACCACCCGTGAGTTAGAATTCACCAGCTGTCGAGCTGACCCTTCGGGGATTATTTCTTTTAGCAGGCTAAGGGTTGTTGTGCGTAGATTTCTTGTTGCGGTGAGTGACGACGGTGGCATAGGATCTCTCTCCCTCAGTCTTTGGAACGTCGATTTGTTTTAGATTATGTTTTATTTCCTAGTACATTGGAGTGACACATTATGATGTATTGGTGAATTGGTCTTATGTTCATGAATCGGATAGTGTACACCAAGATGGGATTATGTCAGCATTATGCTTCATTTCAGTTTAGTCATCTTTTTTTTATTTCAGTCGGTTTTTGTATTATTATCGAGTCATCGATCGAGTGGTGACTTTGTTACTGAGTTGATAACGAGCCTAACCCTAGGGGGGCCCACCTGGGGCGGGTCGTTACAATATGTGCACTTTCTCAACTAGTACACTAAAGCAATATACGAGCCGAGCCAAACCCGAGCTCAAGAATTTTCGGCTCGGCTCATCACTATTTGAGCTGAGCCATTCCCGTGCCTAGACATTCCCGTACCTAGCTCCGAGCTAGCTTATTGAGCTCATTTCAAAATTTCAAGTTTAATCGGATTAACAAAAAATTATTTTATGTAAACAATTATAAAATTACTTAACATGTAACAAGTAACAAAAATTAACTAACATGTAACAATGTAAATAGAAACATTAAATTAACATTAATCATCATAATTGAAATGATTAACAAAGTATTATAAATAATTTTATTAAAAAATTATTAACCTATATACTATTAAGCTACCGGGCCGGATTCCCGAGCTAGCTCGGGGCTCGGCTCCTTTGTTACGATCTGAGCGTAGCGAGCTGCTCGTTTTAGCTCGGCTCATGCACAACACTATATTGAACAAGTCTGAGCTCATTTAGGATTTTATAATGTAGTATCCATTAAGTTTACAAGGGGATCCTAACAGTCTAGCGTGGCAAAGGACTGAGGCCAAGCGGGCGAAGAAAAGTATAATTGTATAAGGAGTGTGGTATTAAAGAAAAATACTTTTTTTTTTTGATAATTAGCGATGAGTTGTGACTACAAAGATATTACAAACATGAATATAGAAATTGCTAACTAATAGAAAGTTAGAGTATAATATGAGACAAATATGTCTCCAACAAGGTTCGAACCCATGACAAGGCTATGGACAATAAACATCTTTTGACTTGGAGAAAAACCATATGAAAATATTCATTCATATTTGATTATTGAAATAAAAACATTTTCATATTTTAAAGGTTACAATAGCTTAAAGGTTATACAAAATATTATATTAGTTGTGCAATCTTAAAGTTGAATTTAGGTTTCTACATTATTAGTTATATGAAGCAAACAAAACAAAAATGCATCATGAAATTTAAAAATTGCTATGTATAGAAGAAAAAACATGTAACAACAGAATGATTAATAAATGTTAAGAAATCACTGCTAAAAATTTGAAACTTAATTCAAATGTATTCAATTGACAATTGCCCATGGATATTTTATTACTATAACATATTATTATAACATATTATTCGTACTTCCATGTATATAATTATCCTTAATTAGATATTTAGTGTAATGAAACAGTGTTATTCATTGATAATTGTAAATTAGTATCGTTTAAGAAACAAATATGATTTTGTGATGAGCAAATACTAAAAAATATCGAGTGGTAATTATCATAAACAATGTAAAATAAAAACATTAAGTTGACTATAAATTGACATTAATTATCATAATGGAAATGACTAACAAAGTATAATATAATAATTTTATTAAAACAATATTATTATATATACTATCGAGCTACCGAGCCGGCTTCCCGAGCTAGCTCGCCGAGTTGACGAGATGAGAACCTAGCGAGATGCTCGGTTTAGCTCAGCTCGTGCATAACATTATACTGCACATGCTCATTTAAGATTTTATAACATAGTATCCATTAAGTTTACAAGGCGATTCTAATATTTGATTGTTGAAATAAAAACATTTTCACAGTTTAAAGGTTACAATAGCTTAGAGTTAATCGAATAGCCAACTGGAAAAGGCTCTTGCTAGTGAGTAAAAGGTCTTGGGTTCGAAACTCACCTCATCGCTAATTTACAAAAAAAAAGTTACAATAGCTTAAAGGTTATACAAAATATCATATCAGTTGTGCAATGTTAAAGAAGAATTTTTGTTTCTACATAATCAGGGACGGACCCAAGATTTTAATCTGGGATGTTCATTTTATCATTCAGAAAATAAGTTATAGTTAACGACAGTATATAAATGGTTCAAAGGTTTTTCAAAAGCTATAAGTATTACATTAGTAAAGAGTAAAGACAATTGAAATTACTTCAAATTCATCCGCATTCTTCTATCTTTCATTGGTTGAAATCGGTTGATAATATCTCGATCATCAACAGTGCTAAAGATTTCTTTCTCTGTATAGGTCACCAAACATTCACTAAGCCAACAATTACTCATTTAATACAATAATCAATTTAACTATCTACATATTTTTAAAATAAATTGTTTTATAAAATTATACTAACTTATATAGTTAGTTTGACATTAACTAATTAAAATTTGAATACTAAATTAATTGCTCTACCTTAAGTATTACTATTTTATCGTTTATTTATGCAAGTGTTTCAATTTAACAAGCTATCACAATAATAAATGACAAGTAATTAATATTTTTCACCTTGGCGTTATTGTATGAATTGGAGCACAGCAATAGTAAATGTCTAATTACCGCCGGCCTATTCGATCAACTCTTTGTTTCTACATTATTAGTTGTATGAAGCAAACCAAAACAAAAATGCATCATGCACTTTACAAATTGCTATGTATAGTAATAGTAACAACCAAATGATTCGTTATTGTTAAGGAACAATTTAATTCAAATGTGTTGCTTGAATTCAATTGATAATGGCCGATGGATATTTTATTGCTATAACATATTATTCGTAGTTTCGTATATATAGTTATCATTTATTAGTGATTTAGTGTAACAAAACGATGTTATTTATTGATAATTATTAAATAGTATCGTTTAGAAAACAAATATAATTTTGTAATGTGTAAATAAATAGAGAAAAATATCAAGTGGTAGCACCATTATTTTAATTTTCATTACATCCAATAAACTATATATAACTTACCTCTATGTATGATTTACACAAGTCATTCTCGGCCATGGAAAAATCTTCTTTAACGTTTGTTTTTTTAATAATTACTTGTCCTTTTTCTTGTAAATGGTATGCATTTATGTTTATATATACGTATTAGTTGTCCTTTTTCTTGTCATATGTGTACTTTTTCAACTAGTGCACTAGAGCAGTATACAAGCCGAGCTGAGCCCGAGCTCAAGTTGGCTCGGCTCATCACTAAACGAGCCTTACGCTCGACTCGGCGAGCTTTAACCGAGACAAGCCATTCCCGAGCCGAGCTAGCTCACTTAAGTCATTTCGAATTTTCAAGTTCAATCGGCCGATTAACAAAAGATTATTTTACATAAACGATTAATAAAATTACTTAACATATAACAAATAATAAAATTAAGTAACATCTAACATTGTCAATAAAAATATGAAGTTGACTATAAATTGACATTAATCATAATAATTAAAATGACTAACAAAGTATAATATAACTAATTTTATTAAAAATAATATTAACTTATATACTATCGAGCTAGCTCGCTGAGCTGACGAGCCGAGAACCTAGCTTGCAGCTCGGCTCATTTTGTTACTAGCCGAGAAAGCTGCTCGATTTAGCTCGGGCCATGCACATCACTACTTCTAATGCAAAATAATTGTCACTTGAGTTTTTTGAAATTCAAATTTTACCATTACTTATTTTTAAAATATAAAATTTTTATGATTGGATTCATCTTTCGAGTACTTTTTAAATTTATATAATGCAAAATAATTGTCTTATGTTAAATTTTTTCTTTTGCCTATTGTATAGCTCAACTGATAAAGAATTGGAGTGAAAGGTACCAGCCGTATCGCATCTCCATGCAACGCATGTTCGATTCCCATTGGGAGAGAACCTTGTATTTCGAAGTGGTTAATAAGGAAGCTCTAGTCTCATGATCAGTTGAAGCACATCTCGCGATTTACGTCCTCCGTGTATTCCAAGGCAAGGGGCGTAGGGGTCGTTAATGTGACGGGGGTTTCTCACTTTCTTTAAATTTTTCAGTTTTTTTAATAATATAATTATTCCATAATTAAACGTCAAAGATTTATATTGATATATGAGAAAACATATATTTTGGATTGAAGAGAGCAATCGGTTATGTGGGAGTACCTCGATAACCAACCATTCTTTTAAGAGATATTAAAGGAATTTGATGGTAGTGAGAGGTTGACATGTTAACTACTTGATAGGTTTAAATTTAATGCAAACAATGATGGAAGTTTCACCATGACTTATATTTTTGCTAAATCTACAAATAACAAGTTGATTGACTCCTCACAAAATCTAAAAGCAAGCAAAGTAATTAATTCAAAAAGAAAAGTAAAAATGAAAAAGACAGCATCATCAACAATCATAACAAGCTTCTTGATGGTTGGCTTGTTGATAAGCAATGAGGTTAAGGCAGATTCAGAGTGCATGAGTAAATGCAATAATGAATGCCTTAAAACCAAAAAGGCAAATGACAATGTCAATTGTGGTGTTGCTTGCTTTGTAGAATGCTTGGATTGGGGTATGTTTATATCACTTTTTATGTTTCATAATTGTTCGTGCTTGTTCAGTCGAACAGATACTTGTTAAAAAAAAATTATATAGATAAAACGAAAAATTAACGTAACAATTAGCATTTGAATTTATATTTGAATATCTTTAAGTGTTTTGAACACCTACTTCGAAATTATACCGATTTCAAACAGTCATTTTGAAATTAACACCTAGATTCGCTACTGATAAAGATTTTAAATTTTTTTGTTACATTTCCTTCAACTATAATGAATACTCCCTTCTACTTTTTTTTAATTTCTGTTTTAGCAATTTTCACATAAATTAAAAAAAGTAAAAGTATTCAAAAAGTAAATTAAAAATGTAAAATGACAACTGGTTGTCACTATATTATTGTTTAATAGATATATTTAATTGTAAAGCTATGAAAAAATACATTGAAAATGTAAAATTATATTTTGTTATGCTAAAAATGACACCTTTTTTACAAACAAAATGTTTAAGCTAAAACAATAATTAAAAAATCGATGGAGTAATATATTACACATGAAGAAGACGGGGTGGGGCAAAAAAAATTAATAAAAACAAAACAAAAATTAAAAAGAAATTAAAATAAAACAAGGGGTATTTTTGGCAAAATTCTTCATTAAGGGCAAATAAGGCATTTTGGAAGACGGTACTCAAATCAAAGAATGACGGTATTCTTCGGGGTAAAATATAAAAAAAATGTGGGCAGGGGTATTCTTCAAAATCTCTCGAACATATATAGCTTTACTTCTATTTTTAGATATGAAAGTAATATACAGTTAAACGTCTATACACCTGGATAGTACCAGGACCCTTGTGTCCCGGCCCTTATATTATAATGTTTTACATAAATATATGTAGAGTTTAATGATATTACTATTATTATTGAGAACAATGTTGATGATGAACATGAAGATGATACCGTGTCTTCGGAACCTATTACCCTAAAGGAAGCACTTTTGGCGTTTAGAACGCTTCACAAATTTATGTTACAATTCGAAAACACAAGACTGGAATTAATGGATGTAATAAGAAAAATTAGAGATGAACTCCAATGTGATTTGAACTTTAAGAAAAAATAAACTACTATAGAGTCATATTTTAAATAAATTGTGATTATATTATTTTAATTTTTTAAGGATTATTAATTTATAATTTTCGTGGGACCTTATATTATAAAGGAATTTTTTTTAAAAGTATTATCTTATTATTTTGTCGATTTTGTTAATATTTTTAACTAGCCCAAGTCGGAACCGAACAAAATTATTATCTTAGAGATTATTAATTTATAGAGTATTAATTTATAGACGTTTTAGTGTATTCGCTAATCATAATATTAAGTAGCACTATCTAAGTTCAAATGTGTAACTAATGTTACGTTCGTTCGATTTGTCTATTGAACTTTTTTCTTCTTTTATATGAAAATTCATGAATTTATTAGGTAAAAAGGTAAATGTGATTAACAAACTTTCAGATCGAGAGGCAATTCATGCACTTCAAAGGCTAAAAACATAACTAAAACAAATATTTTACCGTCTTCCTATCTCATGAATAAAACGATTTACTCCCTCCATCTCTAATTAATAGGGACGTTTTAATTTTCCGAATCAAAATTTAAAAATTTTAACCATGAAGTCTCGTTAATTGATTAGAAATTATATAGTCTTGTGAAATCTTTTTATAAGTTTTGTACAGTGTAGAATAAAAAATATCTACGTTTTAAATCGTGTTTCAGTACATGATACGTGAAAAGTCAAATGTAATAAAGAAATAACATTAAATGCTTTTTTTTTCTTAAGGAAACAAAGAACTTTCTCCAGACATGCAAGCAAAGTTGGCTGACCTCAAAAAAAGAGCTAAGGATGGTTCCATAAGCCACCACGATGTTCACATTGAGTTGAGAGAAATTGCTAAAAACTTTATTGTTAGCAATGAAAAAGCACATGATCATAATGACAAGCAAATTGGTGCAAACCAAGTTAATACTGTGTGAAGATTAGTCGATGGTTCAATCGTGTAGTGACGTCTGACTCAACTTTTATGTAGGAGGTTTAGGGTTCAAGTCTCGTTAGAAGCAATTATCTCATATTTTGTTCTTGCTCTCTATTAGTTAGTAATTTTTGTATTTGTTAATTGTAATATATTAGTTTGTACTCATACTTTCATCACTAATTTACAAAAAAAAAATGTCGACATGTGGAGGTTAGTAGTTGGAAGTTAGCAGTTTTAAAGTTAGTTAGAACTTGTCATTGTTAGTTATTTAGTGATTAGCAATTTTATAAATTTGATTTGTTTTAAAGTTAGTTAGAACTTGTCATTGTTAGTTATTTAGTGATTAGCAATTTTATAAATTTGATTTTTGTGTTGTAGAGTTCTATATGATTCACATGACAACATCACACATAGGCCTCTAAAATAATCTAAACGTTCGATTCGATTCGGATGCTCAATTAGAAGTTCTGGTTCGAATAACCGAACATATATATTCGAACAAAACCCGTCCTTTTATGGGTTCGACCGAACTCGAGCCGTAGGCTCGGTTCGAACAGTTAAGTTAGCATGTGGCAATTCAAATCGTTTAAAGCCCATTTTCCAACTGATTCTTTCCTCCTCCACTTCATCCATCCCCGACTTTGATAAATTTCTCACTTATATGTCTTATGTTAAACCACAAGCCTTAATAAAAACATCTTGTATAGAAATTTGTAAGGTAATTTTGTTAATTATTTGACACTTATTTAAATTATGACTTGTAGTCTTTTAAAATACCTTATTTCAAACTGTGTTGAATTGGTAAAAGTGTTGATAATTATATTTTTATAAAATCAATAATATTTATAAAAAACAATATGTAAACTATTACATATTTTAGATTTAAAATTTCGCATCACATATAACTTTCAAATTTATTTATTTTTATAACAAATATATATAATAAAATTGTGATTTGTAACTTCTTGTATCAAATTTGGAACTCACGTACAGATCGAATTTGAACCTTCGAACGTTCGCTGCCCGAACCCAAATCAAACATTTGTCGATCTTTCTCGAACTACAACTCGAACCTTGAATGTTTATTTCAATTTCGAACTGATCCAAACCGAACCTCAGTTTTTAGGTTCAACAAAAAATTGAACCGCATCGAACCTAGGGTTCGAAGTTCAAACCAATTAGAACCTATGTGGTTGAGCTCGTTTAGAGGCCTAATTAAAGATCATCTTTATTTACCATCTTTCAATTCAATTTAATAACAAAGTTATTATACAAAAGTCATCTTCTTAAATCTTCATTTTAACTTGCGTGGTGTAGTTTTCCTTCTTGTTTTTTATGGTGAATCTAAATCTTTTTGTACACATGAAAATAAGATCAAATGTTATACTTATAAATTCTTGAACTCCATTTCATCTAATATGAAGATCAAATGACCTCGCTTACACAAGGGAACATGAATGTGGTGGTGTGTTAATCTAAAACTAAAAAGAAATTTGGATGGCAGTTGGCTCAATAGTCTGGTGACATCCGACTCAACCTTTTATGCAAGAGGTCATGGGTTCGAACCTTATTGGAGATAAATTTATTTCATATTATACTCTAACTTTCTATTAATTAGGAATTTTATATTCATTGTTTTTATTCATTTTTCCATGATGGATCCTTGACCTTTGTAAGTGGAGCTTCTTCTATGATTGCAAAACTTGAAACGAAATCTACAATAGATGCAAACCATGGTCTCTTGGAATATGCATATGGAATTTTTGCAAATGATGATCAATAATCTTGTAGATAACAAGAGAAACTTTAACAAGAGGAACTTTCTCAAAAAGTTTTAAGAAAGAATCCCTTATATCAAATGTGACCATTGTAGCATGAAAGGTCACTTGCAAAGAAATGTTATAAGTTATAAGAGCATCCACAACAGCTTACTTAAATTGCTTTGTAGTGCATATATTGGGATAGGAAAATATAAAAGGTGAAAAGTATGACATTTTTACTGTTCTTATCTTGGGCTGGTCCACCCAAAAAATTTAGAGATGTGATCCACCGAATGTATCGTAAGGTTTTTCACTCGAACCCCAAAATCAATTATCTCTTCTATCTCCTTCTCTCCCTTTTTCTCCCTTATGTTCTCTAACAACTTTGTTTCACTGTAATTTTTTTCATCATTAATGTGTTTCATATTCATATTCTAGATGAAAAAGCCTTTGTTGGGTACTTTCAAATCCACAAAAAGGAAAAATTGAAATACAATTATAGAAAATGAAAAAGTTGTGAGCTTTTTTTACTTTTATTGGTTTATATTTTATATAATTGGATTGAAAGAAATTGCAACTAGAACTTCTAGTATGCTTGGTATCAATTATTAAAGTTATTGAGTCTTGATTATTGAATTGCTTCTTGATTCTGAAGTGATTCCTTATTAATATGACTTCATCCAATTCAATTCAAATTTACTAGCAGGTTGTTTGTTAAAAATGAGAATAGTTGTTATATTTTTTGGATTTGTTTGAACTGGAGGAAAAAGAATAGATTGTTGAAATTTTATGGAAATTGATTAATAATTGTAAAGTTTTATAGTTTAAATAATGATTTTTGCTTTTTGTAATTATTAAATAAGGAGTAAAGTAAGAAAATTGGAAAGGATCAAAATTGAAACACCCATCCAAAATTAGTAAAGTTAATAAATAAAAAAATCTTTAAGGAATATTTTGGGGAGACTACTGTTGTAGGCTGTAAATGCTCTAAGGGGCATTTATATTTTTAAGGAAATTATTTTTAAGCCACAACTTATTCTTGTTTTCTTCTTAGAAAATGTATGAAACATATCTTCAATGTAAATTTGAATGTGTGTTTCATGTGTTTTATGTATCTTGAATACGTGTTCCATATATCCGATTTGTATAGATTTCTATGATTTTAAAGATCCTATGTATATAATTCATTGCCTAGTGGTGATACCAAACTAGTTACTAAGTTTGGTAAAGTGAATATATGTCCCGTTTTTGTAAATATGGTGTTTTTATATCTTTAAAATCTTAAGTTTCAAACTATGATAATATATCATGTTTCAATTTAAGAAGTGAGTGGCTTGGTATTCATAACTAAAGGGCATGTTATCATCACACCAAAATAAGTTGTTTTTGAAAAGGAGTATTAAACATAAGAGATGAAAAATATATAAAAGTTTTTTTTTCTGATAAAAGCTTTTCTATTGAAACTTTAATGAGAATACATCTGTCTGAGATACCTTATTTATAATAGAAACAATTTAAGTTTAGAGTAATGCCTAAATACTTTCATGTAGATAACGAACACTTGTCAAGTAGACTTTTCAAGTATTTTCATGGTATATTTGTAACTTTATACCATAAGTCCATAACAACTTTATTGAGTTAATATGACTTTATTCAATTCCTCGTCTAAAAATGGAGGAGATTATCTGTACTCATATATTGGAAGTAGGGGTGTTGGTTGGATCATACATCTCTAGTGCAATAGTATTTTTTTTTTTTTGATAAGTGATGCAATTAGATTAATGATAATGAGTTGTTCTTACATCAGAAATTTGGGGGGAACCCCTATTGTCCTGAGCACGACTAAATAAATTACATCCGTCATTAAAATTCAAAATAGAAACATCTAATAAGTTCATAAAACATTCAGTTTTAGTCGGTAGCCAAAAGATCTTGCAAAACTTGTCCAAAAAATTCTTCTGAAGCCAATTCCAATCCTTGTCTTGCCTTAGTTTGATGAAGACTTTATTTCAAACCTGAGAAAAGAATCCATCAGTGATAAAGAAAATTGCATGGTTGTGACTTCCTTTTAGTAAAAGAAGGGCTGTAATTATTGCTTCAAGAGAATTCTGAAAGTCAGTTGTTTTGGATAGATTTTCATCTATCCTGGTAACTGTTCCTCCATTGATGATTTTCCTAGATCCTTGGTGATACATACAGATTTTCCAAATAGGAGAATCGTCATTAGAAATACCAATGCAGACTTTTGCATCTCTGTTATTGCAATTTGTGGAGGAGGATGTAGAATTAATCAACAGACAAGAGTTGAAGTAACTTCTGCATCCCAAGTCTGAATTATTTCTGTGGGGTGTTAAGAGTGGTTTTTGTTTGGTTTTTCGGCCCATTTTCCAGGTGTTGTAGAAGTCATTTGATTGAGCTATGAACCTTTCCTTTGTCGGGGTAATTTTGTTAAAAATTAGATTGTTCCTGGTAAGCCATATGACCCATAGAGTGCTACTTGTTTTCAGTAGAATATCTTGATTCTGTGAGTTGTAAAGAATGAATATGATAAGATCAGTGACATCCTGAAAAGCTGTATGATCTATAATATTGGTATTTGACCAGTGATAGTCCGCATGAGGACAATGAAGGAAGAGATGTGTGGAGTTTTCAACGGGGTTGGCACAGAAGACACAACTGAGAGAGATATTTTTGGATGTCTTTTTAGAGATAAGATCTGTTGTAGGAAGTCTATTAAGAAGTATTTTCCAGAGAAAGATTTTGATTTTGTGGGGTAGGTTCAAGGACCACAGGGTAGTCCAATGTTTTGAGTCAAATTTGAGGGAGTTGGTTGGCTTATGGATTTGGTTATTAGAGGAATGGTTAATGAGCCGATAAATGTTGGAAGTTTTGTGGAAATGAGGATCCCAGGACCATGAATCCTCTAGAGTAGATGTATTGATTTCTAGGATTTTAGATACTATGTTTTTGGGAAAAATTGAAGATAAAGTGCGAACGTCCCAATGACCTTCCTCACAGAGTAAATCACTGACTTTATTAAGGTGCAATGACCCAGTCTTTGGTTTATATTTAAGGAGACATGCAGTAGTTGACATACTAACCAGCCAAATGTCCTGCCATATGTCAATGGACTTGCCGTTCTCCATTTTCCAAATCTTGCTTTTATTGATTTGTTTAAGTCCGACATGGAGACTTCTCCCATGCCCATGAAGGATTAGATTGTGGGATTTTAACTGAGGCAATGGAGTCAGGGGTGGTGTTGGGATAATATTTGGCTTTGAACAATCTGCTAAGATGGGATGAATTATGATTGATAAGTCTCCAGCCATTTTTGGCGAGTAGAGCAAGATTGAAATGGTTAAGGTGTTTGAAGCCCAAACCTCCCTCGATCTTGTCTAGGCAAAGGAATTCCCAGTTGATCCAATGCAGGCCTGTCCCTTGGTTGCTATCCCAAAGGAAGTTAGCAAGCATCTTATCAATAGTGTTAAGAATTGAGAGGGGAAACTTGAAAATTCTCATAGGATAGACCAGGATTGAAGTGAGAACTGATTTGATAAGAGTGGTTCTGCCAGCAAAGTTGAGAAACTTAGCCTGCCAGCCATGAATGCGATTTTTGACTCTGTCAATTATTCCCTCGAAGTACTGGTTTCTGAGTGTTTTATGGGGGTCTATAGTGACACCAAGATATTCTCCAAAATGCATGGATTCTTCAATATTTAGGACATGGATAACTTTTTGTTCAATAGTAGATGGAGTGAATGGGCTGAAGGTGATAGAAGACTTATCAAAATTGATAATTTACCCCGAATCAGAGCAAAAATCTGAGATAGCCTGAGAAAATGAAATAATGCTCGAGTCATTGAGGTGTAAAAAGAAGTAGCTATCATCAGCGAAAAGAAGATGACTAATTTCAGGACTTCTTTTCGCTATTGAAATGCCTTTGAGCGAATTAACTGACTGAAGATTTTGGAGAGTGGCAGAAAGAGCCTCGGTACAGATCGCAAAGAGGAGAGGTGAGAGAGGGTCTCATTGCCTAAGACCGCAAGAGGTAGTGAATTGCTTAGAGGGATTCCCATTTATTAGAATAGAGAATTGGACCGTTGAGATACATTGGTTAATCAAGTGTATCCAATGGGGGGGAAAATTAAGTTTTTTTAGGACGGCCAAGAGGAATTTCCAATTCACCCGGTCAAAGGCCTTATTCATGTCAATTTTAATTCCTGCCATGCCATATTTCTTACCTTTCGAGTGGAAAATGGAGTGGGTCAGCTCTTGGGCTATAAGAATATTATCCTGCGCGCTTCTCCCCGTAATGAAGCCATTTTGGAAGGGAGATAGCAGAGAGTTAAGCAGGGGTTTAAGTCTATTAGCGAGGATTTTAGAGGCTATTTTGTAAGTTACGTTACAGAGGCTGATAGGCCTAAAAGCTTTTAGGTAAAGAGGGTTAGGTTTCTTTGGGATAAGGGTTATAAAAGAGTTGTTAATTTCCTTAAGGATATGACCGTTATTTAAAAAATCGAGAATAGAGTTTGATAGATCATATTTGATAGTTTCGAAATTCTGTTGAAAGAATTCTACAGGGAATCCATCAGGCCCCGGAGATTTATGATGAGGCATTTGGAAGAGGGCGGTTTTAACTTCATCAAAAGTGAAGGGTTGATCCAGGATGTCATATTGATCATGGGTGAGTCCAGCAGTTATGTTTTCAATTGTTTTAAAGGCGGGAGAGTTATTATCCGATGGTAACTCCGGGTTGTAGAGGTTTGAGAAGAAGGATAAGCAATGGTCGTGGATACCCTTCTCCGTGTTTATAGGGGTGTCATTGTTATCTAGAAGTTCAAGGATATTATTGGATTTTCGCCTTGACTTGACACTGGCATGAAAGAATTTTGTGTTAGAGTCACTATCAAGAGAGTGCTTTATTTTTGCTCTTTGATGCCAGTAATGATGTTCAAGATCTAGAAGGCTATCCAATTGTTTTCTGAGATTAGTATTGTTATAAGAAGAGGAGGGGTGAGATGGATTCTGTTGAAGGAAAGAGAGTTGGTCTTGAATATCTTGGATTTGCTGAAAAATATTTCCTATTCTATTCTTATTCCAGGATTTGATATTATTTTTGGTAATTTTAAGTTTAGAAGAGAGAAGGAAAGCCGGGGAATAGTTGGCGTTAGGAGAGGTCGAATTCCAAGAATCTTTAATAAGATCCGGAAATTCCGGGTGAGAGAATAGGAAGGATTCGAGCTTGAACGGTCTATTTGAAGAGGAGAAGAAATTTTTAGTATTGATGAAAAAAGGGCTATGGTCCAATCGTTAGATAGGTAGGAAACGGCAAGTTGCATTAGGAAAAAGGATTTCCCAATCAAAGTTACACATGGCTCTATCAAGTTTTTCGTAAACCATGTGTCCATTACGATTACCAGCCCAAGTAAAATGGCATCCCAAAGTTTTAATGTCCTCAATCGCTAGGATTTGAGTGAAGTTAAGGAAATCAATGGAACCCCTGATCTGTTTAGAGGGAAGGGGATATTTATCAGAGCTGGTAAGAATCTGATTAAAGTCCGTCCCCACAGAGAAGAAGAGGGAGTGAGACATGAGGTAGAATAAAATTATTAAATTTTTTACCAGGTTTCTTGACGGAGGTTGAGTTGAGGATTGCCATAAATGCAACCGAGCAACCATTGGCAAGAGGCTTCGGTATTTAAAGAAAATAGTAATAGGTTTTTATCAAGGCAAATAGGATTTAAAGAAATATTAGACGAGCATCCTATCCATAGACCCCCACTACGCCCAGAAGCATCCGAACCATAGTTAATAGAGAAGCCTAGACTAGATAAAATGTTGTTAGCTTTAGCGACAGAACAGTGGGTTTCACTTAGAAAGCATAAGTCTGGTTTAAAACGCTTAACTAAGGAAATAAGTAGACGAACTGTAGATTTCTGGCCCAGACCTCTACAGTTCCAGCAAAATATTTTCATAATGGCATTTGGGGTTGTTTTGGAACAACCACCCAAATCCATTTATCCGTGTTAAATAATTTCGAAATAAAATGAGACCAACCAGTATTATAATTTGATGCAATTATTTTAGGGTCATTAAAGATAGAAGGATCCGACATACCTTGCTTCAAATAGGAGTTATCTTCTTCCACTGGTACAAGATCTAACTCTTCTTCCTCCATTGCATCCATCTCTTCCAAGCAGTCTTCAAAATCAAGCACTCTTGAAATATCCTCCTCTCTTTCTGCCCAATTTGATGGTCCAGGTTCATCACCTCTGGGAATACGCCTTTTCTTTTTACTAGAAATACATCCAGTACATCTCTAGAATCCTCATAAGGCCTTCTTCTTTTTGAGCCAATCACTTCTTTATGCCTATCCACCATACTTAATTCTTCTAGCCAATGATCAATTTGCCCAGTAATAAATCTTGATTCAAATCTGATGAGCTCGGATAACAGTTGAAAACCCACACTCTTCATAAGATTAGCATCCATTGTTCAATTTATTTTACAAAGAGTGGAGAAGAAGGAATGGAATTTTGCCAGGATGTTTTCCGTAATTGGATCCAGGGTGTTAAACCATTGAAGTTTGAGGGCGAAGGCACCTGAGATCCAATGGTTATTGAGGATTGAAACAATCTTTTTAGGGATATCATTCAATTGGATCCATGGACCAAAGATAAGGAAAAAAGAGGAGTCTTTTTCATCCTGGGTATTGAGAAGATCAGTAAAAATCTTGATTTTATCCTCGACTTCTCGATTCCATTCTTTCACATCATTTGCGGCAATTCCATAGAGACAAAGGATGGCATCAGTTTTGCACAAAACAAATCCGACCAAAAATTGGGGGCCAAAATCCGTGAGTGCTGATTTCCAGGATGTGTGACCCGATTTAGGTGAGATGGAGCTCACTGAAGTGTTAGAGATAGGTGTATCAAACAGGTCCAACCCATTAATCGATGAAACATCGCTATCACTGGAAAATCCAATCCTGTTGAGGATTTTTTCCAGATTTGAATCCCAAGATTCACTGGAATCATCTTTAAATCCTTTAAGCATTGATTTGAACTTCACCCAATCTTCATAGAATCTGACTTGTCTTGCATTTGTAGTATCCGGAGAATTATTTCGCCTTCCAAAAAGAGCATTTTGTTGTTCCGTGAAGGAGATATGGGCTGCTATCTCAGTTTGCTCCTCAAAGAAAAGCTGTAATTCTTCTTCGGTCCATGGGTTAGGATTGCGAGGAAGGATTATGAAGTCATCAGGAGAGATTGCAGCAAGGGGTTCAGGGGTAGTCTGGGGGTCTTGAGAATGATCATTTATAGTGGGTGTGATGGATTGGGTGTTGGGGGAGATGGTGTTTGGTGTACTGTAATTTGGGTTTATGGGGTTGGAGTTTAAGATGAGTGCTTGGGATGTGTTGGATTGGGGTGTGGTGAGAGGTGTAGCATTCAAGTCAATCGTCGAGGGGGCAGTAGGATTCATCCTAGGGAACCCACCTAGTCGAGAATGGTTTGGGCTACCAGGATTAATGTGCAATGCTGGAATAGAGAGGGGGGCCGAGAGTTGAGGGGGTTGGATTGTGTTGGCTTGGAGTTGGGGCTCAGGTGAGGAGGTTTCTTGTCTTTGAGGTGATGGTGGGGGGGCTATTTGTGGCTCGGGGGAGGTGGCTGTTTGGCTTTGAGGTGATGGTGGAGGGGCTTGAATGTCAGGATTAAGCTCCGGATCTGATTCCACATCTTCAACACTTGCTTCGTCCTCATCTTCTTCCTCAATATTTTGGCGTCGAATATGGATGGCTGTGTTTCGGTAAAGATCATTATTAGGCACACCAAAAAAGCGCATATCAAAAAGTGGAGCATTTCGGTCCACAAGTGCATTTCTATGACCATCTTGATTGTGGAATTGCATTATGTCATGGAACGCTTGGGTTGCTTGTTGCGGTTCATGGAGACACCTATCGAGCGTGTGTCCTATTCTCCCACAGTGGAAACATACTCGAAAAATCTGCTCGTATCGGAATGATACCCATATGACAGTCCCTTCAACTGTTCGAATGAAAACTCCAGGAACTAGAGGAGCACTCAGTGGAATTCTGATCC